>JARPMJ010002646.1:50000-111820 GCA_033366665.1 Phoxinus dragarum
AGGTGAATAGGGTAAAATTTTAAAATAGTAGATATCACCATGAAACTTCCTCAGTTGATTACTTGCACAAGTATAATAAAAAAATGTATTACAAGTTTTAGACATTTATATGTTTAATTATGCAAATTAGGCATTATCTCATAAAATATGCGCAATGTTGCATATATTTTCAGTAGATAGATCTGAACATATGATAAAGCCAGGTTCAAAATAATTGTTTCAGTTTGATTACACATAAGATGAAAAAGGATGTTCGGAGGGATTTCAGAATATATGCTTTCATTACCTAGGAAATCTAAATATACTGTCCATAAAATATACTATACTATCAATTTTCACCATATTTTTTTAATTAAAATGTCACATAAATCAGGCCAGGAATGATTTATTAACAAATCCCTCTGAACATATCTTCAGAATACTGCTAAGTGTATAACTGGAGAGTTTGGTGTACATCGGCTGAGATGTTTGTACTGGAGAATGACAAAAAACTCATTTTGAGAAAAAGGCATTTAAAGATTTGTAATGTAAAAAATCTAGGGCTGTCAAAAAATGTATCGTGATTAATCACATCCAAAATAAAAGTTTGTGTTTGCATAATATATGTGTGTGTACTGTGTATAATTATTTATATATATAAAAACACACACAATCATGTATATTTTTAAGAAAAATTGGTCATATTTATATATAAAATATTTATATATAATATAAATTATATAAATGTGTATACAGTATATAAATGCAAATATTTCTTAAATATATACATGAATGTGTGTGTATTTATACATAATAATTATACACAGTACACACACATATATTATGCAAACACAAACTTTTATTTTGGATGCGATTAATCACGATACATTTTTTGACTTGATTTTTTGATAAAAAAAATTGATAATTTATGCATATTTCATTTAGAGAATTCCTCATTTGCATATGTAAACATAAATCATGTAATACAAGACACGTTTGCAATTCCTAATGTAATTAATCAACTGAATAATATATATATATATATATATATATATATATATATATGGTATATATAGTTGAATAACAAATTAATTTATGAAATCCTAATTGTATTATATATACCATATTATATATATATATATATATATATATATATATATATATAATATGGTAAATATAATACAATTTGGATTTCATACATTCATTTCTTATTCAAACTAAATCTTGTCATCTTCCTCTTTCATCCTCATCCTTTTTACCAAAAATGTACTTTAGGTGGACAGAATAATACAGTACAAAGAACACAAATGCTTTTTGAACAAATGAACAAGTGTTTCGTTATTTGATGTGTTGTGACGTGTGTTCAAGTTAGCAGATATGAGCAGATTCTGTGTAATACGCTGTATTTAATTTATCATGAGGACTCACGAGTATTTGCGCTAATCTGCACAGATTTGTCTTACATGAACTTCATGAAGTGAGTAAACACAAGTAACAGCGTTACAGTTGATTTTACATATAATATATATAAATGATTATAAATTGTGTCGTTCAGACAGAGCATTTCAAACAATTTTGAACCTGCTTGATTTATGTTCTGGAAATCTATGCAAATTAATGCATATTTAATTAGAAAATGCCTCATTTGCATATTTAAACAAATCATGTAATACAAGACATGTTTGCAATTCTTAATGTAATCAATCAACTGAAGTGTGAAGTGTGAAAGTCTATTAGTTAACATGTTACCCTATTCACAGGTAGCGTCTTGCCCTAGTTGATAGATGATTATGAGTTGTGTGTTTCAGACAGAGCACTTCATCAGCCTGTACTGGGGTGACGGCGTGTGCAGTTCTTCTGGTGTTTCTCCTGCGATGGGCGCCTGTGCCGAACGCTACTTCGTGGACCGAGCGCAGTTTAAGAGCCTGTTTGAGCTGCTGACGCCCTGGATCTGTGGCACACACACCGATACGGTCGCCCAGCGCACGTTCACACTGCTGGACCAGGACAGAGACAACCTGTTAAACTTCTCTCAGTTCGTTCAGATGCTGGGTAGGACTGTGTGTGTGTGTGTGTGTGTGTGTGTGTGTGTGTGGCTTATTCATGAAATATATAATGACCCTGGACCACAAAACCAGTCACATGGGTCAATTTTGTGAAAATGAGATTTATACATCACCCGGAAACTGAATAAATAAGCTTTCCAGTGATGTGTGGTTTGTTAGGATAGGACAATATTTGGTCGAGACACAACTATTGAAAATCTGGAATCTGAGGAGCAAAAAAATCTAAACATTGAGAAAATCTCATTTAAAGTTGTGCATTTATGTTCACTATTGTGCTGCATTCACTCACAAAAATACATGTTTTATATATTTACGGTAGGACATTTACTAAATATCTTCATGGAACATGATCTTAATATCCTCATGATTTTTGCCATAAAAGAAAAATGGATAATTTTGACCCATACAATGTATAGTTGGCTATTGCCACAGATATACCCGTGCGGCTCCAGACTGGTTCTGTGGTCCAGGGTCACATTAATGCGTTCTGTCCTCATTGACTCGTGTCTCTCTCTCTGCAGATGTTCTGTACTGTGAGGAGCTGAATGAGAAGATCCGGCTCCTGTATCGACTGCACATCCCGCCAGGTTCATCACTGCTGACTGTTATTGACTCTGACACTGGATTAATGCACACTGCAAAAAATAGTTATCCTAATTATTATTTTGGTCTTGTTTTCCAGTTCAAATTAATCAACTTGAAGGGCAAACAGACTTTTTATGTCCTTTTACAGTCTTAATTTAGTGTCTGCTAGAACAGGTTTTCCTGCTTGAATGTTGATTATTCCCCTCATATTCTCCATTGTTGCGGCTCCTTTCTTCCCAGTCTGCCAGTAACGCTCTGTTTACTTCCTGTCTCTATGAAGCCCCTCCTTCTGAAAAGCACACTGTGCTCTGATTGGTCGGCTGGATCAGTGTGTTGTGATTGGTCGAGCGCTTCGAGTGTGTTTGAGAAATGTCCCGCCCCTTACCATAACCACCAGTTTAACACACTACTAACTAACTCAACCAGGCCCCGCCCCTTTATTCTGCGTATTATATACTTTATAATTAATTCCTCATTATTATATAATGAGGAATATTGTGACGTGTTCGTTCCCGGAAGAAACTCAAGACTACAATGCCTCGTTTCAGGGAGTTTTTCTTTGAGCTTCAAACAGCAACATCACACACTAAAGAAAGAAGGAGAAAAAAATCATAATAGGGCATTTTTAATATATATTGTAATAAGTCTTTTTTTCTTAAAAATGTATCTTTGTTTAAATAAAGAAAAAATATCTTCTAATGGGGTCAGAAAAATAACATTTCTGCCCCCATATTGTTCTTGTTTTAAGCAAAAACTATTTCTTTTCAGAAAACAAGACTTAAAGGTGGGGTATGTGATTTGCAAAACGGCCGGTAGATTTTGAAAATACACAACTCAAATGGTCCTACCTTATTTCCTTTGACTCCACCCATTCAAAGAACATGGACCAATCAATGGTACGACCGATTGATTGACACACTTACTGTCCAATGATTCTAGGTGGTCTTGGAAATGATTGGCTGGTGTTTTTTGAGTCCTGCCTGCTCCACAGATGATTAAATTGCTTAATTTTTATTTCAGTGCTTCTAACTCAGTGGCTGTAAGTGGGTTAGGAATAGGATGTTAAGTGATTTTGAAAAAATGGCCAAAAAAGAGAATTACATACCCCACCTTTAATATATTAAGTAATTTTGCTTCTTACGTAAATGTCATTTGATTTAATTATGTTTTAGATATTTGCACTGGAAAACAAGACGGAAGTACTGAGGAAGAACACAATTTTTGCAGTGCATTAATGTCAAATCAAGTCACCTTTATTTCTATAGCGCTTTATACAATAGAGTGATTATTGAAGTTCAAGTTTAGCTCTCATCTGATAGTGTCAGTGCAGTCAAACTGATCATATCTCAGAATATGAATTGTCTTTTAAACTCCCATCTTGATTCGACAGCAGTAATTCTCATTAGCATGATTAGCAGTGGACATGGAGAGCTCATGGTTGTGATGTTTTCTTCACAGCGTTGAGTGAGAACGCAGAAGACTTGTGTTCTCTGAGTCCAGTCCTGTCCAGCACCAGACCGCTGTATGTGAACAACGGTGGGTTTCTCTACGGTGTGTTGGTCGTGTGTTTAGCTCAATGCTCCTGTGATGATGTTTGATCGTGTGTGTGTGTGTGTGTGTGTGTGTGTGTGTGTAGGTGAGAGTAAGAGTTATGAAGAGCAGCTGCAGCAGATGCTTCAGGACTTGAGCAAAGACAAGGACAAGGATGAGGAGAAGCCTCTTCCTCACATGAACCAGGTGAACCTTCATCTTAGGTTTATGGACTCATTTTAATATGTTAATGCATGTGTATGTTTAGGATATTTTACTCATCAGAAAACAAACTCGCTCATGTACAAGTGATGATCCTCGCTGTGATTGGCTGCGTTTTGTTGCGTTTCATCTAGGGCTGTCAACCGATTAAAAAAATTAATTGCGATTAATCGCATGATTGTCATGAGTTAACTCGCGATTAATCGCACATTTTTTATTTGTTCTAAATGTACCTTAAATTAATACTTTTCATGTATGTTTATTATTGAAACCATAGTCAACATAGAGCATGAAGACGAGACATGTTTCAAAGGTCATAGATGTTTTTCAAAGAACGTGTTCATGTCTATTAGACACATGAAGAAAGAACAAATAAATACCAGGTTCCCATTACTTCTCTTTTTTTGCACTGAGCAATTTACTACAACAAACATTATTAGATGTTTGCATGACAGGGCAGCTCTTCTGAAAATGCTAAATGTACATTTATTATTTATTATTACATTAGTTTGTCTCTCTCTGTGCCCATTTTGATGAGGCTAAATTCTCAATAAAACAGTTTTCATTGGTATATTTGACTGTTTCTGTTGTCAAACACCGGAATGAATATGAAATAGTGACTGAAACGCGACCCATTAAACATAACCAGCTCTCCCTTCCAAAATGTTAATCTGCACAAAAATCCTGATAATCGAGCCGTCGTCTGATCAAATCAAATACACACATTGGATAAAGACAATATCTGTGCTGTGATTCCTGCTATACTTGCATGTAAAATTAGAGAAGCAACATAATATCTGTGTTTAACTGAACTGTATTAACACGTTAACTTTGACAGCCCTAGTTTCATCACAGATCAAGTCAGCTTTTTTTCACAGCGCTTTATACAATACAGATTATTTCACTGTATAAACAGAAAAATACCAGAATCAATGATGCACACTTCATCTAATATGTGACCCTGGACCACAAAACCAGTCACATGGGTCACAATTTTGAAATTGAGATGTATACATCATATGAAAGCTGAATAAATAATCTCTCCAGTGATGTGTGGTTTGTTAGGATAGGACAATATTTGGTAGAGACACAACTTTGAAAATCTGGAATCTGAGGAGCAAAAAAATGTAAACATTGAGAAAATCTCCTTTAAAGTTGTGCATTTATGTTCACGATTGTGCTGCATTCACTCACAAAAATACATGTTTTATATATTTACGGTAGGACATTTACTAAATATCTTCATGAAACATGATCTTTACTTAAAGGAGAACTCCGGTCAATTTTAACATTGAGCTCAATTTTTAGTAAATTTGGAGTGCTGTCAATACAGAGAACAACAACAAAAATCGGTGTTGCGTACACTGTGTTATCCTCTTTTTAAAATAGTAGATGTGAAAGATATGAATAAAAATGATGTTATTTCAGCCAGCGCACATACCTGTATTTACATCCTGTTTTTGGTCGAAGTCCAAAGTAGTCGATTGTCGAGCGTGATCATAGGTAACTAAAACCTATGCGCGTGAACTCGACAATCGACTACTTTGGACTTCGACCGAAACAGGATGTAAATACAGGTATTTACAGTTCTCCTTTAATTAATGTCCTCATGATTTTTGGCATAAAAGAAAAGCAGTCGCTCATTATCATTTAAAGAGACATGCACCGAAACGGGTCGCTGTGAACAGAACAGCAGATGGATGAGATGCTGATAACTCAGAGGTGTATTGTTTTGTGTGGTTTGTCTCATCAGCGGGAGTTCATCCAGTTCTGCAAGACACTGTACAGCATGTTTCAAGGCGAGCCGTGTGAGGCCGAGCTCTTCCAGGCCATCGGGATGGTCACCAGTCTCGTTCTGCAGATCGGGGAGGCTGGACACCACGCCGAGGACGCTTCCCGAGACTCGGACGCTCCCAGAGACTCGGACGCTCCAGAGACTCGGACGCTCCCAGAGACTCGGACGCTCCCAGAGACTCGGACGCTCCCAGAGACTCGGACGCTTCCCGAGACTCGGACGCTCCCAGAGACTCGGACGCTCACTGGTCCGTCAGCTTCGAGCAGATCCTGGCCTCTTTACTGACCGAGCAGGTTCTGGTCAACTTTCTGGAGCGGCCCATGGACCTGAGCGCAAAGATGGCGTCTGCAAAGGCACGGCAGTATCAGGAGCGCGCCGGTCTGCTCATGATCCAGCATGCAACGGGAAGCTGATGAGGTCCAGACGCCAGCGCATGGAGGACCGAACAACAGTGCACTGCAAAACATGACTTGCTTTTTAGTACGAATATCTAAACGTTCTTAAATCACGAGACGTTTACTGGAGGAGAAGCTGAATGACTGAAGGTATTAATGAAAGTGCATCAAAATGAAGTGAGTTTATGGTTAAAACAAGAACTAATATCTGACAATGGGGTCAGAAAATAATTGAAGTGGATTTTTCAGACGTCATTAGTAGATATTGGTTCTTGTTTTAAAGCTTCATTTTGATTTTTCAGAAAACAAGACTTCGCTAGTTCACCCAAAAAATGAAAATCAATCATTATTTACTGTTCTAAACCAGCATGAAGACTTCTTCTGTTGAGCATAGAGGAAGATATTGTGACGAATGTTGGTAATCAAACAGTTTCCTGGTCCCTATTGACTTCCATAGTGTTGTTATTTTATACAGGCGAAACTGGAATATGGTGCAAAAGTTCATTTATTTCAGTAATTCAACTTAAAAGGTGAAACTAATATATTATATAGACTCATTACATGCAAAGTGAGATATTTCAAGACTTTATTTGTTAATTAATAATTTTGAGGATTATGGCTTACAGCTTATGAAAACCTTTTCACAATATTCTTTAAATTTGGGGTTTTCATAAACTAAAAGCCATAATCCTCAAAATTATAACAAGTAAAGTCTTGAAATATCTCACTTTGCATGTAATGAGTCTATATAATATATTAGTTTCACCTTTTAAGTTGAATTACTGACATAAATGAACTTTTGCACCATAGTCTAATTTTTCCAGTTTCACCGGTATATTGGGGACCAGTTTGAAAACAACATTCGTCACAACATCTTCCTTTGTTCAACAGAAGAAGTCTTCCAGGTTTAGAACAGTTAAATAATGACTGATTTTTATTTGTGGGTGAACTTTCCCTTTAAATGTATCTTGATTTAAGACTGTGTAGATATTTGTACTTTTGCTTTGGTTTCCAGTAAGTAAAAAAAACTCCTTTTTTTATAAGGAGCATAATTTTTTGCAGTGTGGCGTGTATAAATCCCATGATGCCGCAGGGGGAGCTGGACTCCCCTCACTGACTGCTTTAATGTGGGACGTCGTGCAGCGGAGCCACATTTATCTCATAGTGTTTTAGTTTCATTGTCCTCAGTACAGCTTTACAATTAGGTTTCATTTGTGAACATTGGTTCAAATTAAATTAACTCTCGCGAAATTAAACCTAGGCTCTTTTTGTGAATCTACCCCGAGTCAAACTTTCGTGTAAAAGCATATTAGAATGGAAACGCCACTTTAAAGATTGACCATATTTTCGTTTTCGGTCAAAAAGCCTTTTGAATGGTAGTGCACGGGGCACGTCTATGATGGCATGTTTTTAAAACACTAATGCGGCTCGACACAACATGAGACTGTGCTGGAGTGTCACCAGCGGCTCTACACATGAACTCCAGCATTGACTACAGTGTTAGTGTTCACGGAGTTTACTAAAAAGAAAGGTTTTGTACATATGTTTCCGGTGGCTGGAATTCTGTCAGTCAAAAGTAATCGATCTCCGAATGCAACGTAACATGAGGAGAGTAAAGATGGAAAGCTCCTAAAGCTTGTTTCCATATATATTCCAAGTGTCTAAGTTATCATGCTTTTCATTGGAATTACAAGTTCATGACATTTCCTCATATGGAGTCGCATTCGGAGATCGACTACTTTTGACTGACAGAATTCCAGCCGCCGGAAACACTAACTGATAAAGTGAGTCGTACAAAACCTCTCTTTTTAGTAAACTTTGTGCACACAAACACTGTTCTCAATGCTGGAGTTCATGTGTCGAGCCGCATTAGTGTTTTAAAAACATGCGATCATAGACGTGCACTCCCATTCAAAAGGCAATTTTGACCGAAAATGAAAATACGGTCAATCTTAAAAGTGGCGTTTCATTCAAATTATGCTTTTAAATGAAAGTTTGACTCGGGTAGATTCACAAAAAGAGCCTAGGTTAAATTTTGGCGAGAGTTACAATGATTAATAGTTCTAAAGCATTTATTAATCTTAGTTAATATTAATCTCAACGAATCTGTGACTTTAGTTACTCCACTGTGAACTAACATCAACGAAGATTAATAAATGCAGTAATATTGCTCATTGTTAGTTCATGGAAGTTCAGAAATGAGACGTTGTTTGTAAAGTGTGCCTGATTTACATGATCTGCTCCTGTTTTGAAGTGTTCAAGCGCGGCTCCGCTCACTGGCGTCGGCTCGATTGCTATAAATGTGTTTCGTCTCGTCACATTGGAAGCTTTTGGTGTGGATTCTCACATCTGAACAGGTGCGCGCTCTTAGATAACGCACAAGTTCAGTCTGATGGGATTGTTTACATGTTACTGACTGTATAAACGAGACTCGCATGAAGGAAATATTGATCATTATGATGATTTGACGTGTTCCAGCAGATGAATGATGATTTCTGAAACACGTTTGAAGTTTAAATGCTGCCGTGTTCAGCGTGTTTTGATCATTTTGATTAAAATTGATGAGGTCAATTTTTTTTTTTTAAGGAAATATTGCAAGATCAATATCACACATTTAGAAAATGGATACAGTGAATGTTTATTTTAGTGCCTACTTTAAGAAATTAAATGATTTTGATTTGATATGTTGATTTCATAGGAATATTCCAGTTTAAGTTTTAGTTAAGCTTGATTTGAGGACATTATGCCAATTTCATTTTTTTAAGAGCCAAAAAAATCAAGGTTTTGGTTAAATTTTTTATAACTTAAAAGCTGAAATGCAATGCTTATTTTATATTAATTCTTCTGTTAAAACTTGTTTAATGGGATTCTGATAGAACAAAGTTTTTAAAGTTTTTTTTATGTTAAACACAATGGGTCTCATTCATGAAACATTCGTTAATATACGAGTAAATATGTGCGTAGAGACCTTCCCGAAAACTCTTCTCCCGATTCACAAATATTTCGTAAACGTCAGATGTGATAGTGAAATGTGTGTGTGTGTTCATGAATTCCAATCAGTCGTAAATGGGACGCGCGTGCACGCTCATTCTCAATTACCATAAACCCCGCCCATTAAATCCGACTGACAACCATATATGGGCATCATATATGACACCAAACGAAGGATTTCAACATGTCCTTAAAAGCGAATGAAAAAGAAAAATTTCTCATTATCAGAAGTTCATTCAAAACGCCACATTTTATTTTCAAGCGTACATAGTGGCGTATCAGGTCCTAAAAAAAAAGGAAGCTTGGCAGATATTACAGACGCAGTTACTGGAGTTTCATCTGTTCATCGAACAGTCCCAGAAGTGAAAAGAAAAACGGTTCGACATGAAGCTCGACTGCAAAAAAAAACGAATTAGTTCACTTCGAAATATAGCCCAGCCCTATTGAAAGCAATTAATTATTTGATTAAAGTGTTCCGTCTGCAGATGCTATCACTGGCTCTCATAATAAAAGTAAAAAGAAATATATCATATTTTTTTAAATGCTGTGTAAATATGTCCCCGATTAAGGGGAATTAAAATGCAGCCTTATTAATGAGCAAAACGTTCGGATGTTAAACGCATATTTACGCGTGGCTGCGAGCAGGTGGAGATTTCTTTCGTACCAACTAATTTAATTTAATTAAACTATTTTAATAAATCCGAAAATTCACGCCAGAACCACTTTACACACACATTCGTTCTGCTCGTGTTTCATGAATGAGACCCAATGTGCTTTTTAACATTTCGATTCACTTCCAATTTAAGCGTTTCACTGCAACCCAGATTTTGTGCCAATTTTAATTTGTTGCAATTAACAAAGCCACAAATGCTCATTAATTTTCTATTTATTATTTGAGATATGCAAAGTAAATAAGCTGACACTGTTTCAATATGACAATCAGTCTTGAAGACTCAAGAGTTGGTGAATGTATTTGGTTTTTCTTACACACTGCAGCTCTCAGATGTATAAAGTGCCTTAAAAACAAAGTCACATGACTGACCTCAGTTTTATTGTGCCAAAGGAAACATTCGTACATTGTGAAATCCAAAGGGACCAAGTTTAATTCTTCAGATGCTGATAATGCAGTGAGTCACATTGTGTGTTTGTGACTGAAGATCCTGAGAAACTCTTCACATAAAGATGGATGCGTGTAGGAACCAATCAGATTCTGTCTGCACAATCTCACCTCAAGCCTTTCTGAATAAATAATCGTAGCTTGAAGTGAAGATGTTGTTTGCTGCATCTGAAGTTTACATGTTGTATTGCTGATTATCAATATCTGCACAACAAAATAAACAAATCATCCACAACAAAAATCCTTTTATGTTTTTATTCAACAGACATGAAGAGAAAATTAATTTTCATCCACATTTACAGTCTGAAGACCTGCGAACACACACACACACACAAAAACACAAAGTTAGAAACGTTTTTTTAAAGATACACAATGCAGAAAAAAAAAACAAGTATAATGATCGTCACACAAACACTGACTGAACTTCAGACATGTGACCCTGGATCACAAAACCAGTCTGGAGTCGCACGGGTATATCAGTGGCAATAGCAACTATACATTGTATGGGTCAAAATTATCCATTTTTCTTTTATGCCAAAAATCATGAGGATACCTTAAGTGTCACCCGGCGGGCCCAAATTCATTACATATTTAAAACCGTAATATCCTATACTAACCTAAACTAATATTGACAAACTATATATCATTTGAAAGCTTACAATCTCTAGTTTTCATATTTGGCGACTGATTTTCAAAATACATGACAGAGGAGCCGTAATTTATCAATTTGCAACAATAATATTTTCATACTCCTAAGGTGTTCAGACCTTTATTTTGAAATAGTGATGAACATGAAAAATCATGAAAGAATGGTAGAAACCTCAGTTTGTGTTCATGCCGAGAGTTCAAAAGATAGCATCCGTTCAATTATTTTAGAAAAAAGGACTGAAAATGTTTTAGAAATAAAGAAAAAACCCATATGGAAATGGAGGCGCCCTTATATGGGCAGTAATGTCCCAAACTAAATCTCACTGAACGCTCATTTTCTGAGATATCAACCTAACATTTAAAACACAACTTGTTCAGATTTTTGGCTTTGATTTTTGTGCAGTTTTAGAGTCCACCAGGTTTTGAAAAATTATATTTTATATAAAATATGAATAATTAAAACAAACTTCTATAACTTTTTTTCTGTTACACTTATTTCACTTCTACAAAAATCTGCCAATTGTTGTTTTTTTTCTTTAAAACAAGACCAATCTTACATCCATATTCCAAAGCATTCTTGAGTTACAATCATTCAAGTTCGGAAAGTGCATTTTCATGTCTATTCAAAAAAAGGGGGGCGACACTTAAAGGGTTAAGATCATGTTCCATGAAGATATTTAGTAAATGTCCTACCGTAAATATATAAAACATGTATTTTTGTGAGTGAATGCAGCACAATCGTGAACATAAATGCACAACTTTAAAGGAGACTTTCTCAATTTTTACATTTTTTTGCTCCCTCAAATAGTTGTGTCTCGACCAAATATTGTCCTATCCTAACAAACCACACATCAATAGAAAGATTATTAATTCAGCTTTCAGATGATGTGTAAATCTCAATAATAATAAATGTCCCCATGTGACTGGTTTTGTGGTCCAGGGTCACATGACTGGATGACAGTAAGCAGTACTTCACCTTTGTACGTGGTGACGGGGACGTATGTGACGAGTGTGTACAGCTTGTTCGGAGAATCTTCGTCTTCATTGCGTTTCCTGGACAGACGCACACGCATGCGGTACGGCACGTTCCTGACAAACACAAGACATTAACGTTAGGCATCAAATGCATGATTGTGAATCGCTAACATGCCGTCTGAGTCTATAGCGAGTGAGTTTCATTATGTGTGTGTCGACACACACGGGATATATGATCAGTGGTGAGACGACTGCAGCTGGAAAGAGGAAAAGTTGATGCGCCTCTTGATGGAATTAAATGTTATTTCCTACTTATGGCAATTTCAAAACACGGCTTCATGAAGCCTTTACGAATCTTTTGTTCTGAATCAGTGGTTCGGAGCGTGTATCAAACAGCCAGAGTCATGTGATTTCAGCAAACTAGCTTCATTACGTCATAACTGCTATAAAACACTTCGAAATGTCAATTGTTCACCACTGGGGGGCGATGATCTCCGTCAACCCATGATCATGAGGAGTCACTGAGAACCAATGAACAAGTGTCTGTGGGTTTTACCTGATCTCGGATCAGTTTTATACATTTGTAGATGTTTTAATTAGACATTAGTATTTAAATAAAATTAATAATGGTAGTTAGTCTTATTGGCCTATTTAGCTGAGCCATTCATAGAACAAACAAAACAAACCCTGACAATTGATAAGATAACATACACTTGATAATCTTATAAGATGATTAGATAATTCCAATTGAAAGATTTTTACTTTCAATAAAAAATCTTTGCAATAGATTTGTAAAAATGTGTTTTTGTGCATGTATGTGTTGCATTTACACTGTTCTGGCCACTAGGGGTTGCTCACGATCTTGTATTGTCAATGCAAGAGTCCAGCTCTCTGTAAAGTCTCCTCCAGCACATCCCAAAGACTTTCAGTGAATATAACGAGTGGAAAATTATTCTTCATTATGTCACAGTTTGAGCCTGATGAATCTTGACATGCTCATCCTGGAATATGGCTAGTTTCTTCTTCATATATGCTCGTTTAAGAAACAATAAAAAGCTACACACTCCCATCAATCAGGGTTAGAAGAACTCTTGCCAAACACATAACATCCTAGAAACATAATCCAATCATAGACTCTCAAACATGTGCCTATTTAAATCCAAACAGCGTCTTTTTTGTTGTTTTGTCCGGGCAGTGTGTATACAACAACTGCAAAGCATCCAAATGTATGAACAATATGATTTACACACTGAATCCAGCATACAGGCAAAACTGGAAAAATATGAATATGGTGCAAAAGTTCATTTATTTCTGTAATTCAACTTAAAAGGTGAAGCTAATATATTATATAGACTCATTACATGTAAAGTGAGATATTTCAAGCCTTTATTTGTTATAATTTTGATGATTATGGCTTACAGCTTATGAAAACCTTTTCACAATATTCTTTAAATTTGGGGTTTTCATAAGCTGTAAGCCATAATCATCAAAATTATAACAAATAAGGGCTTGAAATATCTCACTTTGCATGTAATGAGTCTATATAATATATTAGCTTCACCTTTTATGTTGAATTCCTGAAATAAATGAACTTTTGCACCATATTCGAAGTGTTTGAGTTTCATCTGTAAACTCCTGCATATTTTGAACTGTTCAAGACGGATGTCATTACCATAACCTCACCGCGATTGGCTGCCTCTGCATTTTTTCACTAGATATTTGCATTAAGTCCCTCGATTGGCTGCCGTCTGTGTTTTTTGCTTTGCATTTGCATAAAGTCCCCAATCTTCTGACACTCCTCAATCCCACAATTCAATGTGTCCTGATAATGCCAAATGTCTGATGTTACCAGTAAAAAGTGGCCTTTAAGTATTTTAAATATATCTAGTCAGAGCGAAATCATATTCATCTACAATAATTCTGTATTTTCAGCTTCAGAATCATGAATATTGTTATTCTGGTGTCTCTAATGTCCTGTGCTTTGGGTTTCCAGCACCAAGTCCAAACCTATTAATTTTCACCACACAATGTAATATCAAATTTAGCATTTTAATCAACAGTAAAACATTTTTTGACCTTTTATCAAGTCTTAATATCGCCATAATATTGTTTCGTGAGTTCAGTATTGTGATATGTATCGAATCATGACGTGAGGCTATTGTTACACCCCTATATATATATATAAATATTAGTTTGAAGCTTTCATTGTGAGTATAGGCTAGGTTTACAAACGTGTATAGATCTGACATCTTTACTCAGGTCACGGGTGTCCAATCACGTTCCTGGAGATCCACCTTTCTACAAAGTCCAGCTCAAGCTACAGACTCAACGCGAAGGCATTTTAGTGTTACCAGCAGGACGAGCGCAACCGAGCCACGAGAGCGCCTCACCTGACACCTTTAGCCCACACGGCCTTGTTGAGACGGGTATCGATGCGAACATCAGGCGTGCCCATCTCCTTCACAGCGAACTTGCGGATCTCCTTCAGCGCTCGCGGAGCTCTCCTCTTGAAAGAGCTGGAAGAGAGGAGCAGAAGGATGTGTTAATACACGGATAATGTGTTCGACTTTGGTTCATTCACACTGCCAGTGATTTTCCAGAATCTGTGAGTGCGTTCACACACATCCCGTAAAGACATGTGACGTCAGGATGTGTTGTAGAAAGGCCGGTGTAATCTTCCGCTATCACTCTCCAATGTAGCCGTGCACTTGGTGGATTTTTTTTTACACAGCGTCTTAAAGGAGAACTCCGGTCAATTTTAACATTGAGCTCATTTTTTTGTAAATTTGGAGTGCTGTCAATATAAAGAACAACGACAAAAATCTGTGTTGCCTACACCGTGTTATCCTCTTTTTAAAATGTGCACCCTATTGACTTCAATGGGGCAAGTTTTAAACCTGCTTTTAGCCTCTTTACATCTTTGATGTGTCATTACAAGTGCCCAGCCATGTTGAGTGATTCCTTCAGAGTGAACACGAGTGAATCTGACTGCAGTAGATGTGAAAGATATGAATAAAAATGATGTTATATCAGCCAGCGCAAATACCTGTATTTAGTTCCTGTTTTCGGTCGAAGTCCAAAGTAGTCGATTGTCGAGTTCACGCGCGTGATCATAGCAACTAAACCTATGCGCGTGAACTCGACAATCGACTACTTTGGACTTCTACCGAAAACAGGAACTAAATACAGGTATTTGCGCTGGCTGATATAACATAATTTTTATTCATATCTTTCACATCTACTGCAGTCAGATTCACTCGTGTTCACTCTGAAGGAATCACTCAACATGGCTGGGCACTTGTATGACACATCAAGGATGATAAGAGGCTAAAAGCAGGTTTAAAACTTGCCCCATTCAAGTCAACAGGGTGCACATTTTAAAAATAGATTAACACGGTGTAGGCAACACCGATTTTTGTAGTTGTTCTCTGTATTGACAAGCAATACATCGACACCTTTTATCAGTCCCTCCAGAGTTTTTTTTTTATTGTTGCGGGCAAAAATCCTTGATTATGCAGCACGTTTTCTTAAAAAATGCGATGGAATATGCGGGATATTTATGAAATGTTATGCGATGATATTGCGGGAACTTGCAAAAACTGCGATTTGATGAAAAAGAGAAAAAAACATTTTTTCCCCCAAGAGAAATGTAATGAGTCATTTCTTATTACTTCCTATGATAAGCAAGCATACTACCTCACATACAGTGCTGGGAGCATTTAGGTTCTCATCTTGTTTTATTTCAGACCTTAATAAACACATGGCTCAAACTTACAAAACATTGATGAGTCGAACAAGTTCTGCAGCTTTACAAAATGAATATGCTACAACTTCTGTAAAAGTGGCAAAGTGGTTGTCCAGCGTGGACTTCCGCCGGTGGTCCGACACACAGTTGAACGGAGTGCAAAATAATGTGCCCCCACTGTCATGTGACACACTGGGAAACTGCTTTGCGCTTATGTTTGTTGGCAAATGAGAATGATTTACGGGCTTCATCATGGTTTCATCAGCATCGCGGGGTTTGCAGCTTTTCAATGATGCCGCGCAATTACGTCACTTCATAACGTTCCCATGGCAACAGGGCAAATGGCTGCGCTTGTGCGAAGTAAACGCAACATTTTTAAACTTTCTGCTAAGATATATGTGACTTTTTGCAACGAAAATGCGGGCATTATGAAATCATGCAAGCCCGCATATTTTGTGTGCGGAAATCTGCAATTTATGCGGCGAAAGTGCGGCGTATTTGAAAACTTTTTTCTGGAGGCACTGTATTATAATGACAGCATTTATGGTCAAATTTGGTCTGGAAAAATAGAATAATTAGCTGCTATTATTATTATTAGCATCTAGTCAAATCGGTGTTACCGTGAGCAAATGAATTGCATTCCCGCTTAAAACGAGCGTTCGTAAATATATCCAATAAAAGTTGCGCTCATCCTCAAATGTGTATATCTGGATCATCACCGGATCATTATGGATCATCGCGAGGTTGTTGTGTTTGGTGCTGCTGTATTTGCGGAGAAGATGTCGGAGTCGGAGATTTTGTTTTGGTAGGAACGAAAAAGTTTACATCGTATGTTTCTCCGGGAATCAGCCAGCGCGAAGGACGTCTATATTCCGATTAGTTGCTGGCGTTTTTCCAGCTCATTACCATAAAGTTGAGCTACTTTCAACTTTCTGATTGACGCTCTGGCCGCTCAAAACGCGACGCCGATGGATTTGACGCTCCTTGCAGCTGAGAGAAGCCAGCATCCATTGAAAATGAATGACTTCCGGTGACTTTGGAAGCTCAAGTCGGCGGCGGTGTGTACGTACAGTTAACTAACTCACTTTACTCACTCCAGGTGTGACTTACATGCCATGGATGCGCTTGTGGATGTTGATGGTGTATTCACGGGTCACAACCTCATTGATGGCGGAGCGGCCCTTCTTCTTCTCGCCCTTCTTGGGTGCCATCTAAACACAGACATACAGAAATATATAGATAAACAACTCAATCACACACTGGATATGCATGCATCAGAAATACAAGTCACTCATTAACCAAAACACACCAATAACAACCAAACCTGACGTTATTTCTCACTGTAAAACCCTAGAGAACTAGTACATACAGATCTAAAACTAAACTCTGATTGGACGAGACACACAACTGTACAAGATTGCAGCTGTTAATAATACAATCACGAGCTAACGACCTACATAGTGTAAGAATGTACTACTATTGTCATGATTATGCATATATATAACTTTATTGACGGTTTAATCGCGTTAAAACACAGTTTACCCGCTTAAAATCAGTGTGATTCTGCAGTTTACCGCTTAATCATTTTTTCGTCTCATTCTCTCACGGACGCGTTAGCATTACGTCTTTAATCACACACATCAGCGTTTTAAACACACCATAACGCATCCCAGTGACTCATAACGTGTTTGCACACTCAATGTGACATTAAACTTCATTATTAGTGCTTAATAATGCGGATGATGCTGGATTTGTAGACGATAAACGAGAGGAAGATACTCACTCTGTACGATGAATGTGGGAAAGGAAGAGCGGTGGATTATGGGTCACATACAAGGCGGAATACACATTCACATCCGGGTCATTATACTATTTTGTGTTGTTCTTTTTTATTTTTTATGACGTATATATATATATATATAAGTGAGTGAATATTATGCTTATAACAATAACAGAAAACTGCTTTTATTTTAACCCAATTTGTGAATTTTTTTTTAACGGTCTGTTTGTTTGCCGTATTATTTTTGGAAACTACATTTCCCACAAATCCGTTCGGTTCACAGGAAGCGCTTACCGACAACCGCGACGGTTATGAGTGAGTGGAAGTGAAGAAGATTCAGATTATAACATAGAAATAGTCTAATGTTTAAAACATTAGCTTGTAAAATCTCTCAGATAAGTGTTATATCGGCACTTGAGCGTCGCCGCGTCTGGTTTTTTTATTGAATATTCATGAGCTGACGGGACGGTATCAATGAGCTCCACTCAGGTAAATATTGTTGTTACTGACTGTGTCACAAAATCTACCGAGTTCCCTAAATAGACAGCAGTTTGAGGAGTTTAGTAAGTGAAATAAAACTGCGTGTAGTATTTGAGGGTCGTCTGGTGTGTTTCATTAAGCTGAGAAATCCAGTCATGTTGTGAAATACTTATAATATTGTAACACTAACTGTACAATAAATGTAATAACCCCGTAAAACCTTTTGGTATCATATTTATAGCACATTTCTAAGGCATATAAATGATCAACATCATCAAAACTTTGCTGAAAAACTTGTCATTCTGTCGTCTGATTGATAGTTTAGAAGTAAGTATTGATATTTTTATTGATAGTTTCTTTAGCAAGTACATCTTTAAATCTACACTGATTTTATAAAGTCATTAGACTAACTTTTATATTTTTAGTTATATTTAAACGGTACTGAAGCAACATACAGTAGTCAACATTTGAAGTGGATCAAAAAAGTTAATCAAAGTTGTCCTAAGAACGGCTATTGTTCAAAATGTATGTATAACTTTGATTAAAGGTTATGATCCACTTCAGATGTTGACTACTGTAAGGTTAATAAATCATCCAGACATCATTTATTAGAAAAATCATGAGCATCAAAAATATGATCATTAGGCTCTTGAGGAAGGTTTAGCCTATTTGTTCATCTCTCAATCATCATTATATGTCTTCAAACTTCAGAGCTTTGATCATAAAACTAAGCATTTAAATATCACCTTACTAAGATATTATATGTGTTATATCTGTAAGTATCTGCTATACTGTTATAAAGATCTCATTGATATAACAAGCATCATAATTTCATGATCTCCGGTTGCTGGTCCCAGTATAGGTTATAAACCCCGCCTCCCATGAAGTCTACTGGACACAATGGAAACTAAACAATCAAATTACACTTCAAATAAAAGTAAAATTTGAAGAAAAAAACATCAAAGATGTTTGTTTGCGGTCATTTTAGGTAGTTTTTATCACGCTGATGTAAGTTTAAATGTTTGTTTTTTTAAATAAGTTTGACCTTAGTTATTTGATGCTATAAAAACGGGAATGTGACGTCATGATTGACAGCTGTGATTGACAGCTTCTCTAAATGAAGTAGTCACTGAGGCACCAACTGACTTTTTTTTTTTTTCTCGGGAGGAGATTAGAGCTTCAGCTTTAGTTTCTACATGTCCATAACTGTTTATTTCACACAGGAAATGATGTATTAACCGTTTCTGCGGGACCTTGATATCGCGGCTTTACTTCCTGCTCACTACAGCGCAGAATCAGGTCTCAAATCTGCGCAAGATGCCAGCGCCATATTAGGACTTTGGCGGCGGCTTCACTTTTCACCAATGGAAGAGAGTGAAAGGGCGTCGTCCATCTTTTGAATATTGTCTTAGAGCGACCGCAAATAGGAAGCTCAGTGTATTTCAATGGGATCGCTGTCCAGGAGTAACTAGTTTTAAAGTGGATTTACGTAATGTAAAGTTAACGAAAGTTATCATGAGGATTGTTCATTCATAAATACGTAAGATCGCTGTGAAAATACAAACCGGAAGTTAAAAGACAACGAGCGCAGCGCTGAAAAGGGGCGGGGCTACATAAGGTCTATAGCAGGGATGCTCAACTTCGGTCCTGGAGGGCCACTGTCCTACAGAGTTTAGCTTCAACCCTGACAAAAGCTCTTTTCTAGTAATCCTGAAACCATTGATTAGCTTGTTCAGGTGTGTTTAATTAGGGTTGGAGCTAAACTCTGCAGGACAGTGGCCCTCCAGGACTGAAGTTGAGCATCCCTGGTCTATAGAGACAGAGCGTCATAATCTAAAGGCCACGCCCACACCGGGGGGGAAAACAATCCAACCGGCTCCATTGACTCTGCATTGCGAGAGGCTCCTCCTCCTTATCATTTCTTGCTTCTAACTAAAGACAGAAAAATGCCTAAAAGCTGCTGTGTGACGAGGTGTCCAGCAAACAAGCTAAGAAACCCAGAAATAAGTGTTTATAAGCTGTCGATCCCAAAAAACAAGCGTTTAAGGATTTAAAAGTGGAGACAGGCTGGAATGAATGGGTAAATTGTGGGATCCTGACGCTCAGTATGCACTAAAACACAGTTACGTGTGCAGTGAGTTAAACATTTGGTCACTGATGAGTCAAATATCCAAATGTCAGTTTTATATATTATATTTTTGTAAGATAAGCGATCCTGTGTTGCCGATGACGTTCTCCTCCAGCGGGCGTACGTTAGTTCTCAGAGTAATGAGACACGTTACGCTCCGTCTCAACTGCCTGATCCACTTTTAAGTCCTTAAACACTCGTTTTTTGGGGTCGACAGCTTATAAACACTTATTTCTGGGTTTCTTAGCTTGTTTGCTGGACACCTCGTCACACAGCAGCTTTTAGGCATTTTTCTGTCTTTAGTTAGGAGCAAAAAATGACAAGGAGGAGGAGCCTCTCGCAGTGCAGAGTCAATGGAGACGGTTGGATTGTGTGGGCGTGGGCGTGGCCTAAATACGCTCTGTCTCTATGGTCTCTTTCTAGTCCTCCTGATCCAGAAAAGATGATCTAAACTTCATTTCATGCCGACTTTTCTTCATCTATTGTTGTGTGTCTCGTTCCAGACCTCCTGATCCAGTGGCCTGTGTGACAGAAGCATCATGACGCTGGCTCCTAAAGAGCTGTCGAACCTGCTGGGCATCATGTCGGAGGACGCCTGCAGCAACAGCTTCGAGCAGTTGTCCACCGCCTTCCACCACTGCTTCGGGAAAGCCGAGCACTTCCGTGTGGGTTCGGTTCTGGTGATGTTGCTGCAGCAGCCCGACCTGCTGCCCAGCGCCCCGCAGAGGCTCACGGCGCTGTACCTGCTGTGGGAGATGTACCGCACCGAGCCGCTGGCCGCTAACCCCTTCGCCGCGGTGTTTGCGCACCTGCTAAACCCATCGCCCACAGGAGAGGAGCAGGAGAAACCGCTCTCAGGTGCGTCCTCCTCCTCTTCTGGTTGTGTTTGTCTTGCATCATTATAAGGGATACTCCACCGTTTTTTCATATTAAACTATGTTATTCCCTTAACTAAGACAAGTTGATACATATCTCTCTCGTCTCAGTGCGTGCACTTAATCGCTCTGGCGCGCGGTGACACTTTAGCACCTAGCTTAGCCCAGTTCATTCATTAGGATCCAAACAGAGATAAAGTTAGAAGCTAAAGATAAAGTTTTCCCTATTTGAATACAGTTCCACGAGTAGTTACACGACCAAGTATGGTGACACAAAATAAAACGTGCCGCTTTTCTAAGCGGGTTAAAAAGTATAACTAGTATAATGTGTGGCGGAATAGCACCGGGAGCACTTCGACTCGGCGCAGTAATATCATCTCAGTAATATCTGTTATTTTTTTAAGACGTCACCATTTCTTAACAAGCTTACAATTAGGCAATATACACAACAAGCTTACAATATATGTTAAAGTTTTCTTTTAGTTGAAAACATTAAACAGTTGGCCTATGCGTAAACAAAATATAAAGAACTAGGGATGGGCGATATGTCCTAAAATCCATATTGCGATATACATTGCAGCCTCTTGCGATAACGATATATATCACGATATATAAATGATAATAAAACCATTTCAGAACAGGTTACACAGACCCTAAGGAAAGCCAAACAACTGCTAAATGTTTTGAGAACATTTATTGTGCAAAACTGTAATTATACAACATAATGTTGCAGATAAATAAAATTCAAGTACACTAGACTTTAAGTAGCCCTAATGTTTATATTATGGCTAGAAGCTTATGAAACCCCAAATTCAAAATTAGAATATTGTGAAAAGGTTTTCATAAGCTGTAAGCCATAATCATCAAAATTATAACATATAAAGGCTTGTAATATCTCACTTTGCATGTAAGGAGTCTATATAATATATTAGTTTCACTTTTGCATGATATTCAAATTTTTCAAGTTTCTCCTGTTATACGTCAACTAAAGAAAATGCTTCAAGTATAAAAGTTTGTTTACAGTAGTGCCATGCCATAGACAGTAAAAAGTGCAGAACAGTGCAGAAGGCACTCCAAATCAAATGTAGTTTTAGTTTGGCTATTTTTTTAAAGGACACAAAAGATGCAAAGAGCAGAAAAACTGATGTCTTCTCAGTTAAAAAGCAACACAACAACGAATCTTAAAGGGTTAGTTCACCCAAAAATGAAAATAATGTCATTAATGACTCACCCTCATGTCGTTCTAAGCCCGTAAGACCTCCGTTCATCTTCGGAACACAGTTTAAGATATTTTAGATTTAGTCCGAGAGCTTTCTGTCCGTCCATTGAAACTGTATATACAGTATACTGTACATGTCCATAAAGGAAATAAAAACATCATCAAAGTAGTCCATGTGACATCAGTGGGTTAGTTAGAAGCAGGGTCCGAAATTAACACCCGCCAAGCGCCAAATGCGGGTAGATTTTCCGTTTGGCGAGTAAATCTCAAAAGGCTATCCGCCACACTGGCGGGTGAATGTTCATACCAAAATAGTAATGTGATAAAATGTTTTTAATAAAATGTTTGTCCCGCCATAGTCTTATCTGATCGGTGATGAGTAGCCGAATGTAGACGAACTGCTGCGCGTGTGACAGGGCGCCGGCGCATGTTTAACTGAAGAACGAGCAGAGAGAGAGAGAGAGAGAGCCCCGGTCGCGCGCGCGCTCTCTCTCTCTCTCTCAGTGGAGCCAGGCGAAAGTATAAAGGCTTCACCGTCTCCTAAGCGCTGTCTTGCCCTCTCTCCCTGGCACATATTAATCAAAATAAATCGACACGATGGTAAAAGGTCGGAAGACCATAGTTTCTTGTGGAGCATTCGGATATATTTTTTTTCCTGAATTACCGCTGGGTGTGAATTGTGCTAAAACACCTTCTTCTATGAAAAGCGTTCCGCACATTCAGCTGACATAAACCACACTTTAAATAAACGAAAAAAACTAGTATCCAGTGATTAAATGTTTTCTGTGTTGACACAAATCTTGTGGGATGTCCTAGCTGCCGGGATAATCAGATTGTTCAGAGCTACAAAAATAACATGACGCAAAAATCGCACCGTGTACGCCCGCCTTAATGTGTTTCCTCCTGTAGCTAGACTAGTGTTTTTGTATGTAGTTTTTAAAGACTATTTAGCAGACGTGGGCCAGTATTGGTTATTTCTCAGATTTTGTTAAGCTTTTGGTTTACCTCAAAATAATTGTGTAAATACAGTAAAATAATAGGCCTGCTGATGCTGACATTGAGAGCTCCATGCTTTCCTATGGCTCTGTAACATTAGGTTAATGTTTGTCTTCAGATATGGTTTAAATGAATAGCATATAGATTTTTTTATTTTATTATACATTTTAAATTTTGCTCTGGACAATTTTTTTATGTTTGTATTCAACATAATACCTTATTATCTCAATTAAATGTACTGAAATTAATGTATAGTGACACAAAAAGGCTTTTATATTATTTTGGCCGGTAAAAAATATGCTTGGCTGGTGGATTTTTTCATCTACCAGTCCCCGTGGCAGGTGAGCCAAAAAGTTAATTTCGGACCCTGGTTAGAAGTTTTTGAAGCATCGAAAATACTTTTTGGTCCAAAAATAACACAAAATAAGACTTTATTCAGCATTGTATTCTCTCCCGGGTCTGTTGTCAATCCTTCACAGTTACGCTGATGGCGTAAGACGCTGATGACGTGTTATCTGGTGCGCCCGAGCTTCATTTATAGACTGAGGGAAACGCACGCTGTAAAAGTGTCTCATCCGCGACATGCACATTTACGCACCATTAAAAAAATGATATCCACGCAAACAATGTAGAATAGCTTGAATATAGCGTGCGTCTCCCTCAGACTGTAAACGAAGCTCGGGCGCACCGGATAACACGTCATCAGCGTCTTACGTCAGCAGCGTCACTGCGGAGTCGTGAACGCAGATTCACAACAGACCCGGGAGAGAATACAATGCTGAATAAAGTCTTATTTTGTGTTATTTTTGGACCAAAAAGTATTTTCGATGCTTCAAAAACTTCTAACTAACCCACTGATGTCACATGGACTACTTTGATGATGTTTTTATTTCCTTTATGGACATGTACAGTATACTGTATATACAGTTTCAATGGACGGACAGAAAGCTCTCGGACTAAATCTAAAATATCTTAAACTGTGTTCTGAAGATGAACGGAGGTCTTACGGGCTTAGAACGACATGAGGGTGAGTCATTAATGACATTATTTTCATTTTTGGGTGAACTAACCCTTTAAAATCGGGCACACACAGAGATGTTGTGTTTACACCACTGTTTTGTGAATACGCCCTGGTATTCAGTGACATGTTTCGGTTTGAGGTGGTAGAACAGATTAGTCGTGTGTGTTACCCCGAACTGTTGCCCCACACACTCTGTATAGTTTGCTGCAGCTCGTCGGACGGCTTAAATCCGAACCAAGTCCAAATAATGGATGTTGCACCGATCTTTTTCACCAGCTCCTCCGTTTCACTGTCAGCCATGTTTACTCAAGATGACGTCGAATATGATGCGGTTCAGCCGGTTGCAGCTCGTGGCTCTAAATTTCGCGGGTAGATTGCGTCATCAACATGCATTATCGCGATAAAAGAATTAAAATCTCTATCGTAGGCCAATTTTGTATCGTTTATATCGCATATCGTTTATATCGCCCATTACTATAAAGAACAAAAGGATTTAAGCCCAAACAGCGCGAATGGAAAAAACGCCTAGTAAAGCAGATTAGCAGACTGTGCCAGATATCGTACAGAACGTACACATACACTCGAGTCAGCATATGATTATCGTGTTTATATCGTTTCACTTTTATGTTGAGAAAAACAATAATATCCACATGCAGGGGTGCCGCCAGCAATTTATGCTCGAGTGAGAAAACGCGCTGCCGCTGCGCCGTTTAGCCCATGATTTACTCACCCTGAAGCCATCCTAGGTGTATATGACATTCTTCTGTCAGACGGAACACAATTGGAGTTATATAAAAATGTCCTGGCTCTTCCAAGCTTTATAATGGGAGTGAATGGGTTTTTGTTTTTGGAAGTCCTTCAAAGTGCATCCATCCATGATTAAAGGGCAGTAAACGGCTCTGCGGGGGTTAATAAAGGCCTTCTGAAGTGACACGATGCGAAATGAGTAACACACACATTTGGCTGATGTTAATGTCGAGCTATATATATTATATATCATCCAGAGTAGACACAAAACATTTTTAAATTGTGTAAAATAAGTTTATTTTCAGTGGTTTTATGAAAAGTCTTCCTCTAAAAGTCTTATGCCAGTTGAACTGAATTGACCTGAATAATGACACTATTGTCTTCCGTAGAGCTGCTTATAAATGAATTAAACTCGTCTTATGACTAAATGACTTACGCTGTCATTGAACTAATTAGATCTGAATTAATAGTCTTTTTACAGCTGAATTTGCATCTGTGATTCTGTTATTTTCCTGCTTATTACTGTGAAGCTGCTTTAAAATTATCTGTATTGTATAGTGATCGACCGATATTGATTTTTTAAACCGATAACGATTATTTGCATGTTTACATGCCCGATAACCGATATGCAGAACCGATATTTATTTACTGTTATACTTCTGTTTTTGACACAATTATTACAACACAACTGAACTGAACAAACCATTTTATTTATAACAATCACTCCCTCCTGTTTCCAAAAAAAAAAAACTTATTTATACACCAATAAATAGAGAAGTCTGAGGGCAAAAAAATGAAGTGCACTGTTACTAAAGTGTCTTTGTTTAAAAATAAAAGCTTTGATGAGGTAAAAAAAAAAAGTCTTACTTTCAAAAGTCCTCTTCATGAGGCACACGCGCACGGTCTCTTGCTCTCTCTCCCTCTCTGCCGTGCACGCGCTACGCGGATTGGAGCACAGTCCTCTGCCTCGCGGGCGCGCTCGCTCGCTCTTGATTCCGGGATATTTGAACTAATTTGAGATTTTAAAAGGCTATTTTGTTGGTGTCCCCTCAGCACTCGGTGGTGCCCTACGCACAGCGCGTGATGCGCCTGGTGGGAGCGGCGGCGCTGATTCGTGGAAATAATTAATAATTCATTTCCTCAGAGCTGTTTATTTTGATGTGTATTAGCTAAATAATGGTTATGTAATAAGTGCTAATATCATTTAGGGTGTTTTAAACAAGTGAATCTTGTTAAAAGTTTCATGCAGTGGCCGTGCATTAGCATTCCTGATCATCAACCCGGTGAGTGCTCAGCAATATGAACAAACTTTTTTTACGCGACTAATGGTGAGCGAATACAACAGAGAGAGAATTAAATTCAGCGCTTTTATTTACAACATGCACTCATTCACGTCGGTTTTATTTAATTAATGTAAAGTTACGTCTTTATTGAGACAGGACACAACGGATTAGGCTGACTCCGTGATTTATTTTTTTGAGCCGCCAAGCTGCATATATAAACTACATATCAGGCATTTTTGTCTCAAATCTCATTCGTGCATTATGTCTGTTATGTAAAATAAGGTTGAATAATTGAAGCAAAGCAAGTAGTAGGCCTACATATAACCTACTTTACCTGTGCTGTGCTGTGTTGTTGTCTCGTCTCTCCTCAGACGCGGTGCTGCAATGGCGAAATTCTCAAAACGCCCACAAGATGGCGCCATCTATCGGTGAATCCGATATTACAAAACCGATACCCGATTATGGGAAAATGCTTAAATATTGGTAAAAATACCGGTAAACCGATAAATCGGTCGATCACTAGTATTGTATAAAGCGCTATAGAAATAAATATTTTGTAAATATAAATGACAGTACTTGCAATGCCAAGGTCATGGGTTCGATTCCCAGGGAAAGCAAGAACTGATAATAATGTAAATGTGTGCCTTGAAATGCAATGTAAGTCGCTTTGGATAAAAACGTCTGGCAAATGCATAAATGTAAATGTATTGCTGGTTCCCTGCAGGGTTTCTTCCTCCGATCACACTGCCGGAGAAGTTCTTCCTCTCGCAGCTGATGCTCGCGCCGCCTCGAGATCTCTTCAAGAAGACGCCGAGACAGGTGTCCTCCATGGACGTGAGCGCCACGCCACAGACCATCGACATCAGCGGACTCCAGCTCGCACTCGCTGGTACGAAGCAAACAGATGCAGTTATATAAGGCTTAAAGGAGAACTCCGGGCAATTTTTAAGTTAATCTTGATCTTTATATCTTTGTGAGTTCTGTCTATAGAAAGAAAAAAAAACCGGATTGGTGCTTGCAAACACGGAGCTGCTACCCGCTAATGCCCAGAGCTACACTCCGCTAACGGCAGTTATGGGGGCATATTCATAAAGAGTGTTTTTGTGCCTCTTAAACAGACACAAAATGCAATTTAAAATGTCTGTCCACATGAACAGGGTCCTTACATGACAACAAGATGCGTTTAGCAACTTAGCCATTGTTTAAATTCACCTAAATAGTGTTTTATTACGTCTAGCTGTAGTCTCGCGCTGAAGTCCCGTGGGAAACTCCCGTTGTAGCCGGAAAAGGTAAATAGAAGTGTGTGAAGAGTGTGAGGCTAGTTCTTCATCTGTATACTCGGGTTTGAATAAATAAGGACGACCATCAAACTCAAAAGCCACTTCCATGTGTTCAAATCTTCTATATTCTCCATAGTTACGTTACGAACCATTTCTTTTTCATTTGTGAGCAACTCCGATCATCACTCTTCACACACACGACTCTCCTCCACACACTCTTCACACACACGACGCTCCTCCACCTGCACACACTTCTATTTACCTTTTCCGGGCTACAACGGGAGTTCCCACGGGACTTCAGCGCGAGACTACAACTAGCCGTCTCTAAAACACTATTTAGGTGAAATTTAAACAATGGCTAAGTTGCTAAACGCATCTTGTTGTCATGTAAGGACCCTGTTCATGTTAAACAGACATTTTAATTGCATTTTGTGTCTGTTAAGAGGCACAGAAACACTCTTTATGAATATGCCCCCATAACTGCCGTTAGCTGAGTGGAGCTCTGGGCATTAGCGGGTAGCAGCTCCGTGTTGCAAGCACCAATCCGGTTCGTTTTTTTTTTTCTATAGACAGAACTCACAAAGATATAACGATCAAGATTAACTTAAAAATTGCCCGGAGTTCTCCTTTAAAGGGTTAGTTCACCCAAAAATGAAAATTCTGTCAGTAATTACTCTCCCTCATGTTGTTCCAACCCCCGAGGTAGATTATTTACTGACAGAATTCACATTTTGTGAGAACTAACCCTTTAATGCACGGATCTGTGTTTGTCCTGCCTGTTTACATTCACTTACACTACCAGTCAAAAGTTTTTTAGCAGATTATTTTTTGTAGATTAGAGCTGAGCGATAATATAGTTGCAGTTTGTGATAAACAATCCGATTTGCTATATATTATATATCGCTTTAGGTGAGTGTACTGTATGTATGCAAATATAGCCTATATCCAACTAGCTGGGCGATAATTGTAGCTTAACAATCACAGTCAAAAGTTTAGAATAAATACAATTTGTAATGTTCTGAAAGAGTCTTCTGCTCACCATGGCTGCATTTTATTTGATAAAAAAATACAGAAAAATATTATAACAATTTAAAATGGCTGTTTTCTATGTGAATATTTTTTAAATGCAATTTATTCCTGTGATCAAAGCTGAATTTTTAGCATCATTACTCCAGTCTTCAGTGTCACATGATCCTCCAGAAATCAGTATAATATGATGATTTGCTGCTCAAGGAAATTATCCACAGCTATGAAAACCTTTTCACAATATTTGAGTTTTGATTTTTGGGGTTTTCATAAGCTGTAAGCCATAATCATCAAAATTATTACAAATAAAGTCTTGAAATATCTCACTTTGCATGTAATGAGTCTATATAATATATTCGTTTCACCTTTTAAGTTGAATTATTGAACTTTTGCACGATATTAAAATTTTTCTATATTTCACATGTATCATGTAACAATCACAATCCAGTATTTCACAGAGATATAACAAACTTCTTGTGTCTTTTCATTAAGAGCGTCAGTCGAGCTGCCGACTCAGAGTAAGGCCAGTTTTCCCAGCCTGCTTAGCGACCCGGATCCAGACTCCTCCAACTCGGGCTTCGACAGCTCCGTGGCCAATCAGATCACAGAGTCTCTGGTGACTGGACCTCGTCCTCCTCTGGAGAGTGAGTGTGATGCTGATGTCCACTAGTGGTGTAACGATACCCTCATGTCACGATTCGATACATATCACGATACTAAACTCACGATACGATATTATTGCGATCCTCCAAGACATATTATAAAAGGTTAACAAAACATGACCTGTTAATTAAAATGCTAAATTTGATATTACATTGTGTGTGTAAATGAATAGGTTTGGATTTGGTGCTGATAAACCCAAAGCACAGGACAATAGAGACACCAGAATAACAATATTCATGATTCTGAAGCTGAAAATACTGAATTATTTTAGATGAATATGATTTCGCTCTTCGACTAGATGTATTTAAAATCATCAGACATTTGGCATTATCAGGACACAAATATTCCCCATTGCATTATTATACATTATATTCAACATTATATATAGTAGTTGTTTAATGCAGTACTGACACTAAAACTCTGCAAACTTAAATTTTTCTCACACAGAAATTTTTATTTTGGGGGTGAACAATACACAATACATGTTGTCACTATCCACGATACATATTGTTGCGTTTTTGTATTGCGATATATGTGACCCTGGACCACAAAAACAGTCACATGGGGACATTTTTTTAAATCGAGGTTTATGCATCATATGAAAAGCTGAATAAATAAGCTTTCCATTGATGTGTGGTTTGTTAGGATAGGACAATATTAGATACGAGATACAACTACTGAAAATCTGGAATCTGAGGGAGCAAAAAACAAAATCATTTTATATAATTACTTTAGGAAATTTACAAACTATCTTCATGGAACATGGATCTTTACTTAATATCCTCATTGATTTTTGGTATAAAAGAAAAATCAATAATTTTGATCCATACAATGTATAGTTGGCTATTGCCACAGATATACCCGTGCGGACTCCAGACTGGGTTTGTGATCCAGGGTCACACAATACTGATACACCCCTAGTGTTTAGTTTGTGTTTATTCTGATGCTGCGGTTAAACAGGTCTTTTCTGTCCCGTCTGGTTCTCTGTCAGGCCACTTTCGTCCCGAGTTTATCCGGCCCGCTCCGCCTCTTCTGGTGTGTTGAGGATGAGCTGTCCTGGCTCAACCCGTGTGAACCGGATCATCGGATTCAATGGGATCGATCCATGTGTGTGCGCAACGGCACAGGAGTGGAGATCAAGCGCATCATGGCCAAAGCCTTCAAGAGTCCATTATCAGCGGCACAGCAGACGCAGGTACACTACACAAAATACAGTCATGTCCAGCTCACATTTCACCCCAATCATAAAGATCATGCTTGCATTATTTAGACATGTTTTTGTGACGATTAAAGGGGTCATGACATGAGAAACCAAATTTGCCTTGATCTTTTGGTATATAAGAGGTCTTTGTACCATTAAAACGTCCTGCAAGTTTCATAGCTTAAGGACGTTCCTCCCCATTATAAACGAATCATTTATTTAATCCAGCTCTAAATACAGCTCGTTCTGGATCCATGGTAAGAAGTGACGTCACGGTACCAGCGTTTGCATATGACCGCCTCCGTCACAAGACAACTACGCTCATTTCGTATCATTGTCGCGCCTGCGCGCCTCACAAGTGTTCAGTCGACGGGACAGCGAGTGGGTCTGTGTACAGGGAAATTACGATGCCACAGATGTGCTGTTCCTGGCTGTGGACAAACTACATCTTTGAATACGCTGCCGAAAGATCCAGACGTCAGGGGAAAATGGATGCACTTTATTTTTTGCGGACGTCCCAGTCACGGCAGTGTTAATTTAAGCGTTTGTTCTATACATTTGAAGGATGACTGTTTTGAGAACAAATCCCAATATGATGCTGGCTTTGCCAGAAAAACTGTTGCTCAAAGATAAGTCCATGCCGACTATTCTGGGCTCAACAACGACGACGCAAACTGTAAGTAATGTATTTAAAACTTTAAAGTACTTTTTAAATACGCTGAATCCGTAAATGTTCTGGCTGGGGGCGTTAATAATTGATGCATAGGCACTGACGTTAGCCAATCATAGCAGTGGGCGGTTAACACTGAACTCTTAAAGGGGAAACACCCCCAAAACAGACTGTTTGAATCAGAGGATGAGAAACAGGGAAAAGGTCATAAATCACTACATTTTAAAAAAAAAAATGTAAAAAAAACTATAGTAATACTATAATTGCACCTAAGGGAACATAATAATAAAATAAAAAAACCCATGTCATGACCCCTTTAAAGGAATGGCTGACTTCAAAATGAAAATTCTGTCGTCATTTACTCACCCTCAAGTTGTTTCAAACCTGTATGAGTTTTTGCTGAACACAAAAGAAGATATTTTGAAGAATGTCAGAAACCAAACAGTTGATGGACCCCATTGACTTCCATAGTATTTTTTTTTCTACTATGGAAGTTTGAAACAACTTGAGGGTGAGTAAATAACGACAGAATTTTAATTTTGAAGAAAATTATTCCTTTAAGCACATTTCAATCTCTTTCCACTGCATGGTACGGTACGGCTCGCTTTAAATGGTACCACCTCTGTTGAGATTCCAAGCGTACCGTACCGATACTAAAATGTGACGTAAAAAACACTGCAGATCACTGATTGGTCAGACAGAATTGTCACTACCAGCGTTCCAAAAAAAGAAATGGCATGGCCTCATCACACTTAATTTAAATTTAATGTATTTATATATAATGTTAGTGCTTGTTGCATTGCGTTTAATTTATGCTTTTTTAAAATTACATGAGTATTATGGTAACAATATATATATATCATTGGGAATAAACAAGCTTTTTTTCTTTACACACTACCAGTCAAAAGTCTCTCTCTCTTCTCAAAAAATTTTTTGGGCAAGCTAAAATAGTAATTTGTTTGTCACAAAAAGGAAAATTGAATGATGGTGGATCAACTGATGCGGTTTCAGTGTTAAAGGGGTTAATACAATCCCGTATCAATATAGAGTTTAGCTCTATAATGACTTTGGTAATGACCAAGGTAATGACTTTGATGTTTTTAGATGTAAATGAGCATGAACAAATGTATTTGCGATATTGACCCTGATGGCTGTCTCCAAATGTATGCATGAGTAAAGGTTTTGATTGTAAAGGAAAGGAAAGAAAAAGGGAAAAAGATTTTTTTTAAAATATATTTTTACTAAAAAAATGTATCTCTTTAATGTTTTTGTAAATAAAGTTATCTTAATGTCAAAAAACAACAGTCTCTCTCTCTCTCTCTCTCTCTCTCACTCTCTCTCTCTCTCTCTCTCTCTCTCTCTCTCTCTCTCTCTCTCTCTCTCTCTCCTCTCTCCTATCTCTCTCTCTCTCTCTCTCTCGTCAGCTGCTTGGTGAACTAGAGAAGGATCCTAAGCTGGTTTACCATATTGGACTGACACCAGCCAAACTACACCGGACCTGGTTGAGAACAACCCACTAGTGGCCATTGAGATGCTCCTGAAGCTCATGTCATCCAACCAGATCACGGAGTATTTCTCTGTCCTGGTCAACATGGACATGTCCCTGCACTCCATGGAGGTGGTCAACAGGGTACAGCGTTAATAGCACCAGATAGTTATAGGATCTAGCCTCCAGAATGGTCCCCTAGGAACGTTTTCTGGTTGCATTCGCATCGCCAGTAGGAACTCTGAAGTGACGTAAGACACGCTTGTTGGTGTGACTTTTATTTTAATGGCACTGAGAACGCCAGAACCTGTTCAAATAAACAATGCTCGCATTTTCCGTGTTAATTAGTTTTATACAATCTATCTAACACCGTGTCCTAACTACACGCGATAAATGCCTCTTTTCCATGTTAATCAGAGTTTTTGTCCTAACCAGCCGCGACACGCGACGATTCTGTTTTAGAAACGGTTTTCTATTTTTCTGGTGAAGTCGCGCTAGTACAACAAACACAAAGTGTGGCACTGATAATCTCAGGCACTGTTTATGTGCTTTATTGTTAAAAGCGTTGTCATGTGACTTTGAATATCATTTAGTGCTCCAGCTTTGAAGCTGTAAAAGCAACTGGATAATTCACCTCAGATCTTGAAATTAAAGGGATAGTTTCACTTTTTTTTTAAAACAGTAGTCTGTACCCATTGACTTCCATAGTAGGAAAAAAAAATACTATGGAAGTCAATGGGTACAGACTACTGTTTGGTTACTGGCATTCTTCAAAATATCTTTCTTTGTGTTTTGCAGAAGAAATAAATTAATACAGGTTTGAAACAACTTGAGGGTGAGTAAAATGATGACAGAATTTTAATTTTAAAGTGAACTATCCCTTTAAACACATGGAAACAAGAACGTTCAAACTGTGAACAAACAAGTGTATTCTTTGACAAAGATTGTTTTAGTAACTCCGTAGCCTATGTATTTGAATAATGTTTAACCAGATGCGATGCAATAAGATTCCAGCGACAAATAATGTGTTCTGTCTCACTCTGGATCTGCCACTGCATCACATTTCTCTCTACGTGGCGTGGAGTGTCCGTTTTTATGTCGGCTCTCATGTTTAACTGGTTAGAGCACAATGCCTGCGTGACACACACACTTCTCGAGCCGCGCCGAAAACCGCGTGCTAGAAATAGAAACCGCAACCGAACGACTATTTTTCACGCGACACGCAAGAGTGTTGGAAGTTTTCAGACAAAATAGAAGGCGCAAATACATATTAATAAATTACATTTTGATGCTTGAAAGTCTCTCGGTTTTGACAAATGCATATGTAATTGTAATTTAAAAAATAGGCCTAATTATCGATTTTCAAATATTGCCCGTAAGGCCTACAGAACGAAATATTCTGTAGCCTATTTTCCCCGTCAATACTGCCGACGTCGTCTTTGCTGTATTCAGGCTATATATGTTATGTTTAATATCCAAATGTAGATGGTCCGTCGGCGCACAGAGTCACGCAGTCCGCAGACAGCACGTGAAGTTCATGAACACCGAATTCCCTTTTCTATCTTATCTATTTGTGTTTGAACAGACATGTGCACGAAAAAATATGCCAGTGTCCGTCTCAACGAGTTTCCCCGTAAACGCAGTCAAAAACGGATGCGTGTCATTACCAGTATTAGATGCGTGCATTCGTCTTAAAGGTACAGCACCCAATATACCTGCAGCTGTTTGTGTCACCTAAGTTAATCAAACAACAAAAGAGAAAGAGAAAAATCACGTTTTGTCAAAAGATAAAACTAATACTTAATACAGTTAAATTTACCTGAAAAACATAAAGCACTGCTTTATTTCTTGTGTATTTGTGTTTTATTGTATTTATATTTGTATTTATAGTTTATTAGTTTCTATGCATATGCACTAGGCCTACCCTACACAATTACCCCAATCATCCTAGAATGATTAATTCTTTACAAAAAGAGCTATTCAAATCATCAGGTGGAAATTGTTTTCATGAAATAGCAGTAATATATACCGGACCATTTGCCGCGGGACGAGGGCTTCGATTACCTCTCTCTTTTTTGACCATACATGTGTTTGCACCCTTGTAAGTGTGATCTCTGATTGTAGTCCTTCAAAAACCAAAAAAGGAGTGCTTGAAAAGTCCTTGAAAGTCATTGTACAGTGTCTGTGTGAACCCCTGCATCAGTGTGTTTGTGTGTTGGCCTGTAGGTTAACGACAGCAGTGGATCTTCCTCCCGGAGTTCATCCATCTCTACATCTCCAACTGCATCTCCACATGTGAGCAGATCAAAGACAAATACATGCAGGTAAACACACTTTTAAAACTTTTAAATCTTTTATGTATAGAAATTTAATACAACGACGCATTAAATTGATCAAAAGTAACAGTAAAGACATTTATAATGTTACAAAATATACTTTTTCAAATAAATGCTGTTCTTATTAACTTTTCTTTAAAGAATCCTTTCCAGATTGCCCCTGTTCTGCTTTCTAAAACTGGAAGATTTCTTTTTTTTCTGGTTTTAAGCAAAAAAAAAAATCACTTAATTTTGATCCATTTAAAACAAGACTTAAAGGGGCTATATGGAACTTTTTCCCCCAAAATAAACGTAACAATAGCCTTTTTATTTTACCATTTATGACTCAAACATCTCCTGATGAGCATACTGACACCTTGTCTGCTCACAGTGACCTATAAGCCTGTATCCTATTTTTCCTATTTTCTGTCGGGTCGGATTTTTTCCCGCGCTGTCCTGCGGATGTGACGTCAAGCGCGTTAATGTTAAACGTTCATGTTAAACATTTCAGATCACTCAGAACACTTATCTCAAACAATATATGTATTTGACTGTTCTTAACTCTGTAAACATAATGTTGACCTCCTTGCAGCAGATGACTTGTGAAGTGTGCACGTTACGAGCGCGCGCTGCGGAGAGCGAGCAGAAAGGAAGAGCAGTTCTGTTTTTTGGCCACCGGTGTCAGTCACGAGTTTAAATTTCAGAAAAACGCATATAGCCTCTTTAATATCTTCAGTCATTTTTTAAATCTATTTTGATATATCTTACTATTTTTTATTTTAAAATTGCATATGATACAATATTACGCCAATTATTTGGTTACATAAAAGCATATATAGTCAGAAATGTAACATGCATGTTAACAGTTGTAAAACATGTATCAGATGATCTGAAACACTTACAGAGAAATCTGGAAAAAAGTATGTTATTTTGAATAGGCAGATGTGGTTTTTAAAGGGATAGTTCACCCAAAAATGAAAATTAGTCCATGATTTACTCACCCTCAAGTCATCCTATGCACTTTTATGATGGATAGATGCACTTTTATGATGGATAGATGCACTTTAATGATGGATAGAAAGCACTTTTATGATGGATAGATGCACTTTTATGATGGATAGATGCACTTTTATGATGGCTAGACGCACTTTTATGATGGCTAGATGCACTTTTTATGATGGCTAGATGCACTTATGATGGATAGATGTACTTTTATGATGGATAGATGCACTTTTATGATGGCTAGATGCACTTATGATGGATAGATGCACTTTTATGATGGCTAGATGCACTTTTATGATGAATAGATGCACTTATGATGGATAGATGCACTTTATCATGGATAGATGCACTTATGATGGATAGATGCACTTTTATCATGGATAGATGCACTTTTATGATGGATAGATGCACTTTTATCATGGATAGATGCACTTATGATGGATAGATGCACTTTTATCATGGATAGATGCACTTTTATGATGGATAGATGCACTTTTATCATGGATAGATGCACTTTTATGATGGATAGATGCACTTTTATGATGGATAGATGCACTTATGATGGATAGATGCACTTTTATTATGGATAGATGCACTTTTATCATGGATAGATGCACTTTTATGATGGATAGATGCACTTTTATGATGGATAGATGCACTTTTTATGATGGATAGATACACTTTTATGATGGATAGATGCACTTTTATGATGGATAGATGCACTTTTATCATGGATAGATGCACTTTTATGATGGATAGATTGCACTTTTATGATGGATAGATGCACTTTTATCATGGATAGATGCACTTATGATGGATAGATGCACTTTTATTCATGGATAGATGCACTTATGGTGGATAGATGCACTTTAATGATGGATAGATGCACTTTTATCATGGATAGATGCACTTTTATAAGGGATAGTGCACTTTTATGATGGACAGATGCACTTTTATGGACTTTAAAACAGAAACAGCCATTCACTGCCATTATAAAGCTTCGAAGAGCCCAGGGCATTTTTTTTATATAACTCTGATTGTATTCGTCTGAAAGAAGAAAGTCATATACACCTATGATGGCTTGAGGGTGAGTAAATCATGGGCCAATTTTAATCTTTGGGTGAGTTACCTCTTTAAAGAGGCTCCAGTGCTGTTATCTGTGTGCTCATTCTCTCTCATGATCTCTTCTTTCTTGAAGAACCGTCTGGTGCGTTTGGTGTGCGTCTTCCTCCAGTCCCTCATCAGGAATAAGATCATCAATGTTCAGGATCTGTTCATCGAGGTCCAGGCGTTCTGCATCGAGTTCAGTCGTATCCGCGAGGCCGCGGGCCTGTTCCGCCTCCTCAAGACCCTTGATAACGGAGAGATGCCGGGCCGAGGGCAAGATGGCCAAATGATGGCGAGCGCATGAACTCCAGGACTAAAGCTGAGTCTCTCTATGAAAGCCTTTCAGTTCACAGCGTATGAACTTCATGTTTTCTGTTCCCACATGTTCAACCTTTTTATGATCCTGATGGCGTTTTTTTTTTTCGCCCATTAAAGCGGCGGTTACTTACACGTTCTCAGACGACGTTCTTCAATGTGTGTTTTCGACTCCTCTGCTTCATTAACTTTAATAAGTTCAGTTTTGCTGAATTTGAAGTGGTTTTATGTTCTTTATTTTGACGTTTATCTCCGCCACAAACACGATGATGATAATGCTGAGTGGAATATGACCGTTTGACTGCGTGACGTTTGATCTGGATGTTTGGGTAAACACACAAAAGCCTTCATATATAATGCATTATAGAAGTAATTTAATGCATTAATTATGCACCTTATAATGCATTGTATGGTCTCATGAATAATTGTAAGCATAGTTATAATACTTATCTATTCTTTGTTACACCTTTAGAAAGTGTAATAAAACAAACTACCAATTTCGGAAATATTATACTACATTTTAACTTGAAAAAAATATATAACGCATTGCAACGAACATTATGAATATCTGTATAATACATTATACATAAAGGCTTTTAGTAAAGTGTTAATGATGTATGTTCTTTCATATTCTCTGAACACAAATTAAAATGTAAATGTTTAAGTTAACAATGGAAGAGTGTTTTTCAGACTAATCATTTTTAAAGCGTCCATGCATTTGCAATAAAACAGGTCAAATTTTATTTGTATATCTTTTCACATCATCACACATTGTTTTTATAATCAGCTTGACAAAGCCATAATGTTGATGTTTATAATATTGTAATGTCTCACTCCTCAGTTTAGAGATGGATGACAGGATTTTTTTTATATTTGAGGACGATATAAACCATCGACCACATAACTTATAAGTGTTATTACTCTTTTTTTTCAGTGTGTGTAATCTGGATTATGTAGTCAGACTGCAAAAAAATGAATTGTAATTAGAATATATTACACTTTAAAATGCCCATATGTAGACTACAGGTTACTTTTCTATTGATTAAAGATGAATAAACACTGTAACTAATGCATTGCTCATTGCTAGTTAATGCATTATCTAACAGGACCTTATTGTAAACTGTTACCTAATAGTATATTACTGTATGTATACGAGTAAAGCTGGATTAAACCTATAATAGTTATAAGAGTTTTATTATCAGATTATGAAATGTGAAACAATCACTCAAGTTACAAAACTTTCTGTTTTTATTTGCACAGTGACATTTGAACATGTACATTTGATTTCAGATCTATGAGTCTGAACGTGTCATTTATCGTTTATAGCCTGAAGTACCTGAACATTTAAAAAGAGCAAAACTGGCCCGACTTATTTCTCTCCTCGGTTCACCACATACGCACACAGTGCCCAAAGACATAAACACACGTGGACCTTTGACCCTCTTCACTCAGGTTTAGGCCCAGGTTCATTCAGTGTCATTCATACAGATTCCTGGGCAACTTTTGAATTATTGATTTATTCGATTAGAGCGTCAAGAACAGTTTATTCATATTCTCCTTCGATAGTTTTCAGACTTCAGATTAATCCTCAGTATTTTTTCCCCAGTGCATTCTTGAATCAAGATGCATTTACTTTACATAAGATGTTAAGTCTTAATCCAATTAAGTGAGTTTTATCAAATATCGGCTAATGGAGTTTATAGGCCTTCAAAACTGTTTTGAGCTGAAACGGATTGAAACAAAAATAGTTTTGGTTGCCAAAATTTCGGGTGCATTAATAGTAAAGGCCTAGTTATGACAAGAAATTCTTCTCTTTTTCAATTGTTTTGAAAGAAACAGATTATGCTTTTGTAAATCATAATTAGCCTTTGACATAAAAAGTTGAAATTCTGACATATTAAGTCATAATTATGACATAAAGTGTAAATTTATGACATTTGCATGTAGGCAGGAACCCAATAGTTGAGCAACTATAAAGACAAATGAAGGAAATGTAAAAGGGCAATGAGACGCAGGCGTATAATCCCGGGTTGCGGCTCTAGATTCGTCTCATTCCTCGAGCCATGAGGCAAGCGAACACCGTCATCACCATCTTGGGCTTCACCTCCACCAGATCCTCAGGCAGCGCGTACACACGGGCTCCGATCTTCCTCGCCATAGAGATGGCGTACCTTAGAAACACAAATCAAGTCAGATTTATTTATACAGCGCTTTTTACTCTCAGAAAAAAAATGTATAAAAGCTGTCACTGGGGTGGTACCTTTTTATTTAAAAGGTACAAAGAGTGCATATTAGTCTCTCAAAGGTACATATTGGTATCAAGTGTACATTTTAGTACCTAAATGGTACATATTAGAACCTTTTTGAAGGATACCGTCCCAGGTGACAGCTTTTTGTACAGCTTTTTTAAGCAGCTTTACAGTGATAACAGAAAAATAAATGCAACAAAGTTTGTTTCTAGAACAAATAGTGTCATAGTCCAGCTTAAGTAAATTCAGTGATGGTTCATTTTTGTTGTAAAAAAGTTATTAATTTAGTTCATTTATATAAATAGCCGCTCTGGAGAAAAACTCAGTTCAGTTCTCATGTAATGGTGTCAATGTAGGCAGATTAATAATATTGTTGAATATTAAGTGTCCCCAACTAAGCAAGCCAAAAGTCAAAGGTGATAGTGTTAAGAAACCAAACTCCATCAAGTGACAGAATAATAAAATAAAAACTCTTGGGAAACCCAGGCTAGTTCTCCTCTGGATGAATATGCTTCAGTCAGCATTACAGGTCAGGAAAAAAAAGTTGATTTTTGGGCTCATTGAATATTCATGTATATGCTAATGAGGAGTGTGGTTGTGACGTACTTGGCGTTTGTTGAGTTTCTCTTCATCGGTCAGGTCTTCTGCCTTGAGGAGGTCGTAGCGGATGGAGCCGGGCTGGATGGCGTCAATCAGGTCCAGGACTGGCATACTGGTGCAGATGGACCCGTCCTGAAGGAGCACAACACATGAAGAGGTCAATGTGTGTGTGAAAGTGTGTCTCAGATAGGGATGCTCATTTCGGTTAATTTTACCCGACGACAACTGCCGCTCGTTATCCGATTATTAACCGTTAACTGATAAGATTATAATATTGAATTGGCATTAAATAAAAATAAAATTAACGAGTGTCTGTGACCCGGTAAAAAATACAACAACAAAAAACAGCAGCATGCAGAACAGACCAACAACAGAACCCGGATCCATATGATCACGCACCTGCTTCGTTCTGACAGTGACAACAGAGAAAAACATAATGAAATAATATATATAAAAGCCTAAAATAGGCCGACACTAAATATATTTTTTTAACTTAAATAATTAACAAATTAAGATGACTTTGAATTCATCAGGTAGGCTTTGAAGCTTTTGAAAAAAACTTTTTTTTATTTCCCATCAGACCGTTTTTTCGTCAAATAAAAATAGCAGGCCTCAATCCACAGCTTGTCTAGTTCTTATTTAAACTGAAGTCACATGTCTACATGATGTGGGGTTAGTCTGGGGTCTCCGGTGGCACAGATGTCCCGGGAATACAGAGATAGCGTATCGCTAGTGGCCAACTTCGGAAAGCGCCTTTCATTTGCTTGTGGATGTTTGCTTCGCAAGTGATGTTGCAGTGTACTCGCACTACTGCTTTATTTTAACACCGCGTAGCATATTTTGCAGGTAACTTCGTCGTCCTTTCTGCTGAAATGGTCCCACACAGTCGGCTACTTCTTTTCGCTTGCTTCATTTAGCTTGCTTCATTTAGCTTGCTTCATTTAGCTTGCTCAGCGAAATATGTCTTTAGGCGCGTGCGGTTGCGCGTGCCGACACACACACCCCGTGAGTTAACAAATATAGGCTATATACTATTTTTTTTTAACCATGCAGCAAACAAACAACAACAAAAAAAAGCTAAAAATATATATATATTTACTTTTAAACCGTTTAACTGATAGTATTAATCGGTCAAATTTTTTACTTTCGGTTAACGGTTTAAACGGTCAATATGAGCATCCCTAGTCCCAGAGAAGCACAACGTGTGTGTGTGCAGATGGAACCGTCATGGAGAAGCACAACACCCAAAGCGATCTGTGTGTGTGTGTGTGTGTGTGTGTGTGTGTGTGTGTGTGTGTGGTGTGTGTGTGTGTGTGTGTGTGTGTGTGTGTGTGTGTGTGTGTGTGTGTGTGTGTGTGTGTGTGTGTGTGTGTGTGTGTGTGTGTTGTGTGTGTGTGTGTGTGTGTGTGTGTGTGTGTGTGTGTGTGTGTGTGTGTGTGTGTGTGTGAGTGTGTGAGAGAGAGAGAGTGTGCTGCTTACTTTAAAGCCGCTGATGGTGCCTTTTCCGGCTTGTTTGAGCGCATCGTTCACCCAGGTCACGATGGTGTCGTCGTTCACCTTCTGCCCGTCGCCCAGATCCTCCAGGATATTCAGTGTGTACCTGCAGACAGACGAGTGATGAGGTGTGTGTGTGTTCAGTGTGTACCTATCGATCACAAGTTCAGTATGGTGTACCACAAGGCTCAGTACTAGGACCGCTGCTGTTCACTCTGTACATGCTACCATTAGGAGATATCATTAGGAAACATGGAATTAGCTTTCACTGTTATGCCGATGACACTCAGCTGTATATTTCTTCAAAACCTAACGAACCTACCAATTCACAAAATTAACGGAATGCATAGCTGATATAAAAAACCGGATGACTAGCAATTTCCTACTACTAAACTCTGAAAAAACAGATATTTTAATTATTGGACAAAAACTTCCACACGTAATAACCTAGAGTACTGTCTAACACTTGATGGCCGCTCTGTTAAGTTTTCGTCGTCGGTTAGGAACCTGGGTGTGCTCTTTGATACCAATCTTTCATTTAAAAGTCACGTGTCTAGTATCTGTAAAACCGCATTTTTCCATCTTAAAAATATATCTAAATTACGTCATATACTCTCAATGAATAATGCAGAACAATTAGTTCATGCGTTCATGACCTCAAGCCTAGATTATTGTAATGCTCTACTGGGTGGTTGCCCTGCACGCTTAACAAACAAACTCCAGCTAGTTTAAAACGCAGCAGCTCGAGTTCTTACCAGAACCAGGAAGTATGACCATATTAGCCCCGTTCTGTCAACACTGCAATGGCTGCCTATTAAACATCGTATACATTTTAAAATATTGCTGATTACTTACAAAGCACTGAATGGTTTAGCTCCGCAGTACTTGAGCGAGCTCTTAACGCATTATAGTCCTTCACGTCTACTGCGATCTCAAAATTCCGGCCAGTTAATAATACCTAGAATATCAACTCTGTCAGTTCAAATCTAGACTAAAAAACACATTTCTTTGACCTAGCATACACATAACACATTATAGACTTCTATAACTCAATGTTAGGCTGCATAGATTAGGTCAGCCGGAACTGGAACACTTCCCATAAATCCTGATGTACTCGTTACATCATAAGAAGAATGGCTTCTACTCTGGGAAAATTTGGTTTTGGTCCCAACTTTATTTCATTTATTAAATTGCTATATGCCCACCCCCAAGCTTCTATACAAACAAACAACAATAACTCTAGTTATTTTAAATTAAGTCGTTCTACGAGACAGGGTTTGCCCTCTTTCACCCCTGCTATTTGCTTTAGCAATAGAACCCCTAGCAATTTCTCTACGTGCATCTACAGCTTATAGGGGAATAAGAAGAGGGGGAAAAGAACACAAAGTATCATTATACGCTGATGATCTGTTAGTTTACATCTCCAACCCCTTACAATCAGTGCCAACCATAATGTCAATCTTAGATAAATTTGGAAAAAATCTCAGGATATAAGATCAACTTTTCTAAGAGTGTTATATTTCCAATCAACCCCAAGGCCCAATTCGAAACACTTTCCTCTTTCCCTTTTAAAATAGTAAACTCATTTAAATACCTAGGGATCACCATAACTAAATGTTTTTCTACCCTTTTTAAAGAAAATATTCTGAAGCTGTACGAATATACCCAACAAATTTTTAAGAAGTGGTCCAAACTTTTTATTTCTTTAGCAGGTCGCATTAATATGGTGAAAATGAGTATTTTGCCCAAATATTTATTTATTTTCCAGTGTATCCCAGCTTATATTAATAAATCATTTTTTTAGAAAAATTGGATAGGATAGTTACCCAATTTATTTGGAATAACAAGACCCCCAGAATCAAGAAGATATATCTACAGAGGACTAAACCGAAGGGTGGGATGGGCCCTGCCTCATTTCCAGCTGTATTACTGGGCATGTAATATAAGAGCGCTCTCATTTGGCATACAGCAGGGGTCGATAGAGTGGTGCGATATGGAAAATAAGTCATGCTCACCTTCCTCTTGGCCAGCTTTAATTTATTCAGCCTTGTCTACCCCCCGTCCAACTCGACTGAGTAATCCAGTGGTTTCCAACTCACTCAAAATTTGGAACCAGATAAGAAGGCATTTTAAATGGCAAGGCATGCTCTATCTTAACCCCATTAACTGAGAATCATTCTTTTATCCCTTCCCAAATTGATCCAATATTTTATACCTGGTTCAAAAAAGGGATACGTTCCTTCCAAAATTTGTTTATTAATAAATGCTTTCCAACATTTCAGCAGTTACAACAGATATTTGATCTACCTAGCTCACATTTTTTTAAATATCTACAAGCTCGCAGCTTTGTTCAAAAGAATTTCTCTTCATTCCCTAATGAACCGTCAACCTCTCAGATGGACATACTGTTTTTACAGAATCCATTTATCAAGGGAGGAATATCCATTATATATAATAAATTATCACAGTTGGAAGGTGATGCTTCATTAGAGCATGTAAGAACAGCATGGCAGGAAGACCTTGGAATAGATATTACAGACTGGCAATGGGAAGAAGCACAAGAACGGGTTCACTCTTCTTCTCTGTGTATTAGACACGGTTTAATACAATTCAAAATCTTGCATAGACTTCATCTGTCTAAATTGAAGCTCTCTAGGATGTTCTCCTCTGTGGACCCATTATGCGATAGATGCAGTCAAATGCCAGCATCACTAGGACATATGTTTTGGACATGTTCAAAAATTCGTAATTATTGGGTTTCGGTTTTTCAATTACTGTCAAAGGTGTTGGGAAAACCACTAGACCCAGACCCAGTGATGGGTATTTTTGGTGTCAATAGTGACAATGTTGAGCTGTCTAAGAAACAGTGTATTGTGCTTGGAGTTGTCACACTCTTAGCACGTAGATTGATTTTGCTCAACTGGAAACAAAAAAATCCACCAAACTGCTCTGTCCTGATTAGAGATGTTATGCACCACCTTCAACTCGAAAAGATTAGATTTTCCTTAAAGAGTAAGACTGAACATTTTTATGCAGTATGGAAGCCCTTTATTAAGTATTTTAATGAGACAGCAATAATTGAACCTTAACCCCATTACTTTTTTTTTTTTTTTTTTTTCTTCCTGTCATTACTTGTGTTAAAATATTAATTGTTTACATAAGAATATTTCTGAACACTGTATTCACAAAGTGAATTTTGTTGGAGTTTTTTTGTTTTTTGTTTTTGTTTTTTTCCTGTGCGTATGTGTGTGTGCCAATGTAGAAAACTTAATAAAAGAGAATGTTCAAAAAATAGAGGTGAGTTAATTTGTCCTCCTGTGGTCACTCAGGGGTCTTAATGCGACCATGGGTTAGTCTTTACTCCCTCTATGTCAAAGTCAATGTCCTCAATCCTCATTACTGAAGTAAGCAGGGATATTGGGAAAAAAAAAAAACTTTTTAGTTTTATAGTGTTTTGACACTTTTCTGACTTTGTGTTTTTCCTCTATTTTAAAAGGAAACTAATCTGAAGGCATCACTCAAAACAGACGTTGTTGATACAAAGAAGAACATCTACTCATCAATCCAAACAACCATTGAGAAGGAAATGTCTTCTTGCTATGAACGTAAGCGAGCATTAAAAGTTACATTAACTAATTAACATTAATTAATAGGTCATTGTTTATATACTGTAAAAGGGAGCATTTGGAAACAATCACTACTAGAAATAAGCCATGATAAAAAAGAGAAACAGTAACAAACGATGTAACTAGTTGCAACACATTGACATTTCCTCTTTTCCCACCACAAAAAAAGACACATTTTATTATTATCACTGTATTTTAATGTTAAAGAACATTTTTTTTCCCCATTAAATAGTTATTTTTTCCATTAAAACTTTCAGTAGTGTTTGGTTGAATAACTGACTTATCACCAGGCTACTTGCATATGGATGTAACCTGCAGAAATTGTCACTGAAAAAGTCGACAGTCTGTCTGGAACACGCAAATACAGACAAGTGGAGCGATACAAAAAGAAATGTGAAAGAAATGAATCCTGTAACCTTTCTTGACGGCATTCATATCCCACTGAGAGAGACACTGCAGTAGTTGCCACGCTGCCACAAAGTCTGTCAGAGGAATAATTCTTTCGATAGAATCTGCCTGCTCGGGGCCCTGAAACAGCTGACTTGTAGGGACTAACCGAACCGACGAAGAGTAAGATTTAGATATACTTTATTGTCCCCGAAGGGAAATTTGTTTTGGACTGTAAAGCCGTTCTGCAGCTTTACAGAGACAACACAAAATACAAAAATTACAAAGAATAGACCTCTCTCAACACATCCTCTCCCCAACATCCTCTCATATACATTAAATAGGTACGTAGTTAGAGCTCACATATTGCAAATTCTTAAAAGTATACATATTGCAAAATGAGATAATGCAAACACACCCCACCCTAAAAAATACTCAATTGACATATATTGTCCTCCTTTTTCCGCTGTCAACATGTCTAAGACTAACCTGTTCTGTATTACCCGCCTCTCTGATTCCCCGTAATTCTTGATTTATAAGCTGTAACGCATCTTCAGTGTTGTTGGCTAGTTTCAAAACCTGCCATGCTAATCCATTTATTTTTAGCAGACTTGCTGCTGTTCCTCCCCCTACCAGGAAGGACCATCCTGTCATGGCTAACCTAGTCAATGGGTCCCATAGTTTTGTTCCTTGGTACATCATTGACATATTCTTTGACAATGCTCTTTTTACCCGGTGATTATTATTGGGTTTCTGTTCACCATTCACCATATATACGCTAGTACCTACGTCTAAAAAGGCTGGAAAACAACACCCTATCCAATTGGGTGGCAAGGAATGATACGCCGTTTGGCCACATACCCACACGGTGGCAGCTGTGCTGTCATTAAATGAAACTTTTTATCAAAGAGCAATCAATACTTTGTCCTTGTATCCAACGTCCGGTTTCGTTCAAGTCTACCTCCACTCGACAATAAGACCTTCCAGTCCTTTGGCTTCACTCCACCATGGGCTTGCTGCAGTTGCCCAATCAGCTACTTAGCTGGCCCGCTGCTTGACTTCTTATTCTTGCAGGTAAGAGGGGGATGGCCCGTCTGGTTTGTTGATGGTTCCGGCACCTTTCAACAGTGCATCCCATGGACCCACGTGGCTCTTTCTGCAACCTTTATCGCCGTGTGCGTGGTCCAGGCAACACCCGGAATGGTCCCTGCCAGCGACGTTGTTTCCAGTGTTTCCTTCTCAGGTCCTTTATCACCACTAGGTCCCCTGGTTTCAGGTTGTATAGTGGCCCCTGTGCTGGTTCTGGAGCCGCCTGTTTTACCTGTATTAAGATATTGGACAACAACCTTGACACTTCCGGACAATATCTAAGCATGTCATCATCACACAAACATGTCATCATCACACAAGGAGGCGTCAGGCATTGATCTTTTGCTTGGTTCCCACCCCAGCCTTGGAGGCCTTGCAAAAAGTACTTCAAATGGTGAGAGGTTTGTGTTTTGTTTGCTTTGTTAACAAAATGAGTGCCATTGTCACTTGACATTTTGTTTGGAATACCCCATCTGGGTATTATCATTTGGTGTAACATCTTAGTAAACCCCTTCACTGTCAGCTTTTGACGTAGGAAGCACTTCAACCCATTTGGAAAACATGTCCACTAACACCAGGCAGTGTCTTTTACCTTCTGCTGGTGTTAGGTCAATGTAGTCTATCTTTACATGTGTAAATGGCCCTTTTGGAGTGGGATGCCCTGCCTGTTTCATTGCCTGGCCCCTTCCTATATTGTAGGTTAGGCATGTCACACACACTACTGGTCTGTGCTACTGTGGAAAAACCTTTTGTGAACCAATTATGTTGTATTATAGACAGCATTCCCTTTTGATACATGCTCCAACCCATGTGTCAACACTGCGTATGCTGAAAAAAATGACTTGATATTTTGTTAGATACAACACAGTTAGCCGATTTCCACTTCTTGATATCTGCAGGAGAAGAAAAAGTTTGCATTAAACACATTTCCCCCAATGTTTCTGGTTTCACAGCTGAAAGAGGAAGTGGTTTCACAGCGTCTGCTTTGGCAGCCAGATCAGCTGTTCGGTTGCCTGTTGGCCACTTCATCCTGTGCAGAAGTGTGTGCTTGACATTTTACTGCAATAGCACTAGGCAGCAAAAGCGCTTCTAAAAGATCATGCACAAACAAATGATTCAAGATAGGCTTACCATCTGCCTTCATGAATTATCCAACTCTTTGTCATTAATATTATCCATTTTTGCACCAATTACCTTTTTCAGATAACTTTCTGAATACTTTTCCCCGTGTGGTCACCACACACTGCCACGTATCCGTCACTACTGGTCTTTTCCTTTGAGAACAAGTCTCACTGACCCTTTTGGTATATACCTTTATTAGTGCAAAAATGTTTCTCACCGTGCTTTTTCTTTGCATGTGTGGCTCTTTTCCTTGGGATCGCGTTCACCTAGGCCTGCCGTGGCGTCCACAATTCTCCCGTCCCTTAAGGTTGGGGAATCGGAGCCATAGACTTCTTGTCTTTGGGATGATCAGTCAATTACTTCGTCCACGGAGGTCATAAGTTTTGCGATCCCATCCTCGTCGCCAGTTTGTCGTGGAAATTATTTCTAGACACTTTAACAAATGAAACACAGTTGGAGATCTCGAAAGTTATAAAGTATCAGCTTTATTTCTTGCAAGAAAGGCAATTCACATACAGACAGAGTCTGGTATGAGAAGGGCAAAGAGCTTCTCCTTTTGCACAGTTTACATAGAGGAAAAACATCACACTTACCACCACCTGTCGGACCTGGCTAGTTGACGCCGTGGACACCTGGACGAGGGATCAGCTCCTTGAACGCTGCCGACTGACGCACTGTACTTTAGTCCTGATTTGTTTTTTCTAAATCCTGACTAAAGACTTCAACACACAAACAGGAACAGAGACATGCTGAACAAACATGTGGCCTCTGAAGACAAAGAAGGTGACGATGTTCTGATTTATGGTCTTGATGTATCGCCATGTTCATATGTTCGGCCAATCAGATTGACGTGTTTAGACACCGGCTCATGCAGGAGTGTTCCCATAATGTCAAGACCATGACCCAGCGTCAAAGATCCACTTCTTGGGGAACCAAATATTTAAGTTGGCAAGGCATAAAAACGTGTACTTGATCAACAAATTCAAGAATGGAGATTTTTATTGTAAACACATTGTCTTGTTCTAATGTGTCTTCATAAGAAAGAAAACCGTATTTCTTATTTTAGAAGCTGCAGCAGTGACTGGAATTGGATCCATGAAGAAAAGGCAAGAACTGCTAATAACCACAGTCGATAAGATAAAACATGACATGTTCAAAAAGGCAAAAAGTGAAATGCTTAAAAATTTCAGCAATTTAAAGGTACTGATATCATATTTATTAAGAAAATCATAAATCTATAGTTGTACAATGACTAAAGTCAAGCAAAATCTTCTCTTGTTTCTGTGTAAAGCTGCACATAAAGGATACTCTTGAATCAGGACTAAAGAGATCAATGGAACTCTCACTGTCAAAAACCAGGAACATCAAATTGATGGGTAAGAAAGAATGTCATCCTATTTTACCACAGAAACAAGAGAATACAGTAAACAAATAATATTTTGCGATGTGAAGTGTTGACTAATTAATCTCGATCACTCTCTGATATGTGTCTTTAGATGTATCAAGAGAGATCGAACAGCTGGAGAGACTTGCAGAGCAACTGTCAAACTGAGGTCATCAAGCAACAAAGGGCGCAAGAGGAGCAGAATTAACAGATGAACATATGTAAAACATTTCAGTAAATGCTTTCATTAGTTTTACATTATATAGATCTTATTGCTTTACTCACATTAATGTGTTGGTATTTGTAGTGGTTTTAAAATGGTTCACTTTCATCAAATTTCTCTGAACCTTGTGTTTTATTTTTGGTGAAAACTGCATGATACACAAACTATGTATTGATTTATTGCCCTTTTTAATTACCACTTTTTTATCGTGGCAGCTTATAACAATAAATGGAAATGCCATTTAAAAGCTTAGTGCAGCTGTCCTATTTTTATGCAATTAAAATGTCTTTATCTTATTTAGCATGAAAGTAAATGCATTTCATCTACGGGTGCTTTTTAGGTTAAGAATGTTCATTTAAGTGCTTTGGAACACTCTTCTTCTATTAAATCATTAAAATCTTTTCATTTGAATTGAAATGTATATTTTGACAATAAATAATAAAAACAGATATCTACTTTGCAGATTATTTATTCATAATGACTGCTTACAAATATAAATGTGAAATGTCTTTAATCATAAATGTTTTGCTTAGAAAGCACAAAAAATGTTTTCATGAATATAATTTTGTATTTAAATCATTAGTGTTATTACAGCGATATTGGCTTCGATACTTAAAACATCCACCCATAACATTCAAGCCAAAGCACACCACCTTTGCATTAATGATGTTGAAAATCATCTGGTCCTCAAAGTCACAACTGTCATGATTTATCTCTTCAAACATTCATTATTTGGTGAATGGTTAAACTATAGTGTTAAATCACATCCACAATGAGCAAAAAAGTTCAATAGGGTACACTGCAAAAAAATGCTTTTCTTACTAAGTATTTTTGTCTGGTTTCCTGTCCTGTCAAAAAAATTCTTAAATCAAGATGCATTTACTAGATAAGTAAAATTAGATAAGATGTCTTGTTTTCTGGGGGAATTAATCAAAAATTACGTGAGTTTTTGCTTAAAGTAAGAGAAGCATTTTTTGCAGTGTAGAACTGTCACGTTTTGAGTTCTGTTCTCAGTTAGTCTTCTAATCTGTTAATTAGTTCAGTTCCCTTTTGAAAGGAAACTCGCACTGTGTCGATGACGTTATGGGGAACGCCCTCCACGTGAACCCGTGCATGAAAAGCTATCCATTCACGGCAATCGAGTTTGACCGGTGACAGCCTATGACGTCACTATTAATGTGACTATTAATGAGGCTTCAGCTGCCATGGGAGTGTGTAAAATAAGGAGCCGTTCGCAGCAGGCTGGATCAGCGTTTCCTTTCTGGCCATAACTCCCCAGCTCCCGTTAGCCTTCCATTCCTTCCTGATCTGCATACTGAGATCAAGAAGGCATGAAATAACCCATATTCTGCACGATGATGGCTGATGATGATTTATCCCAGGACCGATGATGATATTTTCCCATTAAACGGAATGCTATTTAGAAGGTCTGGAGTCGGGCTTGGTAGTGAGCGCACCCTTTCTAGCTTTTGGGTGGTAGGCCTTCATTCGGAGAATACATTTATACCGCCGCTCTTTGAGCAGCAGTATGATCTTGGTAGGTCTTTATTATACGGTTGTTTAACTTTAGACCTCGGTTCCCTGTTTAGAAAGTGTTAATGGGTATGTTTGATAGGATATTAAAATGAGGAAATTAGGACTCTGAAGTTCCCTTTTTTATAGGTAGGCTTGCATAATGTATCATAGGCTTCCTCTTGTGATAGAGCCATTAGGTTTATGTAGTAGGTGGTGCCAATCTTGGTCACCCAGTGATATAATGTTTGGATTTATCTCATAGAGAAACCTCTATTGAGGCCACCGTGCACGAGAGCTTCAAACAGGTTTTGTTCAGTGTGAGATTGCTTCCTTCAATTTGGGGGTTTTCTCCTGAGGCCACCGCTTGTATAAAGCTCCAGATAGACCAACCAAGCGTTGGCCCTCATCGGGCCACCTGGATAGCCACCTTGTATTTGTATAGTAGGTCTCCTTTTACTTCTCAGAGTTGTTATGAGACTATAGCTTTGAACTTCAGGCATAGGATATTAAAGTGCCATCCCCACGAGGGCTGCCTTAATATCTGGCTTAGGCATGTGTACTATGAGTTTGTTGGAGACGATTTGTGCTAGAAGCTTTTTCGTCCAGAGTCCCTCAGTCGGAGGGAAAGCTGAGTGTATCTGAGCATAAGCTCTTTAGATTTATATCATCTACAGCTTAAGGTAAGGTCTTTTTTCCCTGGTACTGGCCTCCTCTTTCTACAAGAGTCATGTAGCCTAGGCCCGCCTTTGCATTAGGCGATAATGCTGGATCTTAAGGGTAGAATAAATAGCAGCATAGGTAGAAGGCTATCCCTATCCTCCCATGCAGGTATATTCTGGGCATTGTCAGACCTGTCTCTCTCTGGGAAGAGAGAGTTGAAAGTAGTAATGCTGAGGTCTCTGCTTTCAGAGCTGTATATTGTAGCTAGAATTTCCCAGCTAGTCTTTAGGTTGGTTATCTAGGCCCCTTGAATTAATTTTCAAGTCATAAGGTGTAAATATCATTGGCCTCATACCTGAGGCCTCAATTTCCCTTGAAGGACTCTCATGATGCCTCCCTGCCAGGTCATCCCTTATCTTGGGTCCCTTGTTAGAGTGCCCAGCCTCCACAATGTTTTAAAGCACTGTGTAGATCCAGGATTGAGTAGAGTTACTCCCCTCGTTTGCAAGGGTTATAAAGAGCTATGTAGAGTTCTACTCTCCAGGATGCGTTTCTATGTTCCGGTTTCACTATTGGTTTTGTGAGAAACTCTGTTTAGGAAAACAGACAGGTTGTTGGCAAGACTAGGTCAGTAGATTTTATCAGGTCAGCCTCCCTGGTGGCATGTGGGTTGACTCTATGTCCCCCTCAGAAAGTGACTGGACGGGACTCCTTTCGGACCCCCTGACCATATTCCCTTAAAGGGGGGGGTAAAATACTTAGTTTCAGTCAATCTCATGTTAATCTTGAGTACCTATAGAGTAATAGTGCGTCCTTCATATCTCCAAAAAGTCTTTAGTTTCATCATATTTATAAAATAAAAATACAGCTTTCCGATTCTATCCGGAAAAAGCCGAGGTCCTTGATTCTGGGCGTGGGCGGAGCTATAGAGTCAAGCGGGGATTTCCAGCACAATAAATAAATCTGATACCGTTGTACTTACATGAATGGGGTGTTTTATCACTGGGACCGCGCCAGGTTTTAATTGCAACCCGGTTTGCAAATCCAGCGGCGACCTCGGCCTTGTTAATAAAACATTCGTCACTGAAATGACCAGAACACAAAACCGCACTTGCCACACTCCTTTGCTGTCCCGGAAATACAAACTGCATCCACTGTTCCAGTAACACTGGGTTCTTTGGGAAGCTGAACAAGGTAAACTTTCCCTCACATCCCAAAACACACTTTTTTGGAGACATTCTTGACATCAACCATTCCTATTTAGCGCTGCTGATGATGATTTCCGGTAGTAGCGCGTCGATGAGCGCGGTCTTTCTCTCCTCTGGTCGACGTGTGCGTGAACGCGCTTTTCCGAGAGCAATGCTCATATAAGGAGTTCCACTCTGGTCTACGTCATTAGATCTACGATAGAAAAAAACCAGCCGAAACGTGTTGCAACCCGGAAGTATGATTTTCAGCACAGAAATTCTCTGTTATTCGTTCAAAATAACTTTTCAAACTTTGGCCATTATTAGCATGAGAATCCATCTCTTTAACACTGTAAACAACTCTGAATACATGAAACACCATTGTACCCCCCCTTTAAAGGAACCCCTTCCATGGGAGCTATTGGTTTCAATCCCTTGAGCGGCCTTGGTAGGCTTTCCTTGTTTGGAGGCCTCTTTGAGGCTAATAGCTTGGGCAGTGACCGTAGGGAATAATGAGACTGCGTCGTTAGCCATGCCCCGGGATGCCTGCTGAACAGTCCCTTCAGACGAAAGTGGATGACATGTTCTATAGACACCCCTTTCATGCTTCCGGGTCGCACTAGTAGTGTTGTCATCGGCTGTCACCGGTCAGATTCGATTGCCGTGATTGGATAGTTTTTCAGCACTGGTTCACATGGAGGCCGCTTATCGAAGCAGTGTCTCGTTCCCTGTTCTCAGGGAACCTCGTAACCTAGACGTTTTCTTTCGTTCTCTCCCTGTTTGTTTCTATGTTTTCTGATTGTGTTCAGGTGTGTCTTGTTAATCGGTCTAATTAGTTCCTATCTGTTGCCTGTGTTTTTAAGTCAGAGTTTAGTGCTGTCTAGCTGTATGTCGTCGTCATTGTTAACCTGGTTGTTCTGTCCGGTGTTAAACATTTCAGAGTATCTTGTGTATTTCTACAAGTTTGAGTTTATGATTAATAAAGACTGCTGCATATAGATCCTGTTTGGCGAAGTGAAGCTTTCTGAACCAGCGAAACTTTCAACACATTTGTATCGGAAAAGGTTCATTACTCGAGGCTTTTCAAATCAGAGCTCGACGAGGACCTATGCTGGTGAAGGGAAAGTGCTGTGTCGCAAAATGTTTCACAATCGACCATCGCATTAATTTTAGAAGCAAAAATGAATGAATGAATGATTGGATAGATTTAACATATTAAATATATGACAACAATCTGTTCCAATGGATACTAGTAACTCAAAAACAATATAGAAAACATTTTGTATTGTGGATGTGGAAATTTTTTCTGTTTGTAAACAAATAAAACTCGGCGCAAGCTCTGGCCTCTGACTCCCAGGTCTCTTAGCCAGTTAGTAGTAGACGATGCCACAAATCCTCTGCATCCTACTTCCACTGGGCGGATTTCAGTGCTCAATCCGCAAAGTGAAAAATAAGATGCCAGCTCAGCATATCTTATGTATTTACGTTCAAGCCCCTTCCAGTGAATCTTCCCAGGGTTAGGTAAGTTAAATGATGAAGACCTTCTTCTCAGAGGGGGATCAGATAACTATATCAAGCCCTTATGGTAGTGGTTGTAATCTCTGGGGAGAAAAACGAGCTGCCGACCAATATACATAGCCTATATATATTTAATTGACTTTAAACTACTCTCCTACACAGTTGAATGTGTGAGAGTGAGTGAGTGAGTGAGTGAGTGAGTGAGTGAAGCACTTATATTGCGCTTTCATACAGGTAAGTGTTGTACACCCAAAGCGCTTTACAATCCAGTCAGGGGATCACTCCTCAACCACCACCAGTATGCAGCATCCACTTGAATGATGCGACGGCAGCCACAGTACAACAGGGCCAGTGTGCTCACCACACACCAGCTATAGGTGGAGAGGAGAGAGAGAGTGATAGAGCCAATTCAATGGATGGGGATTATTAGGAGGCCATGATTGGCAAGGGCCATTGGATGGAATTTAGCCAGGACAATTGAATTATATTTATGGATTATAATCTCTGCTCTGTTTACAATGTTAGAAAAACATAGTATAAAGTGCATCTAATCATTAGAATGCCATCTATAGGCTAATAATAGGCTTTATTTAGTAATCATTAACATTCAATAGTTTAAAGTCCTTAAAGGTTTTATGGAACTGATTATGTTTGATTTTCATTTTCAAAAATAGAGGGCAGTGGCAAACAAAATGCAGTTTGTTGTGATATTCATGCAATCTCAGATAAGGGCAAAGACAGAGTTTTAAAAGGACAGATAAAAGAGAAATGCAAACTGTAGTGAGTCAACAAAACTACGACTGATGATGTTCTTTATGTTCTTCAAACAGTGGTGAGAGGTTGTGAAGTAACCTCTTACAAATAAAAAAAGCACTTGATAAAGAATACATTTTTTTGGTGGGGAAACGAGTGCACAACAGCATGAAGCTACCCCGCAAATATCCACATATTTCATGAAAGAAAGAAGTTTGTATATACAAATCAAGCAAAAGAAAAAGAGGGGTATCAGATTCAAAAGGGGGTATTGCCAAAACAACAAACATAATCAGTCTAACTTCTTATTAACCAAAGTATAAGTAAAATTGCAGGGTATTTTTATAAAGCACATAAATGTGGCCATGGACCACAAAACCGGTCATAAGTTGCACGGGTAGTATACATTTGTGGCCATAACCAACAATACATTGTAGCCTATGCGTCAAAATGATCGTTTATCATGATCTTCATGCACGCAATATCGGGCAAACACAGATCTTTAAAAGGACAGATAAAAGAGAAATGCAAACAATATGCAAAATAGAGTGAGTCAACAACAAAACTACAGCTGATGATGTTCATCATGTTCCCCAAACAGTGCTGAGAGGTTGTGAATAACCTCAAATAAATAAGAAATCAAGTTAAAAAAACCAAAACATATTACATTAAAGTAAAACAAAAACCTAGAGGTTGCACACAACAAAATAGAACTATAAACTTCATTATGCTTACACTTCAGTAAATGCAAATATATTACTCACTGATAAATTGGCTTAAAGATAAAAACTCTCAATCTCTAAGATATTAGTTTCAGTTAGATGTTATATTCTTTCTTTGTAGGCTACATTTAGCAATCAGAACAAGCAAATATATTCTACTGATTTTACAAGTATAGGCTATTCTGTGCAATATAAAGTAAAATAAAAGGATAAAAGTGTCCCTCTCTTATTATCTTTCTCTTTTCCTTTATCACAACAAGACACACCCACAGTTGAATAAGATCTCACGTCAGAATTCTTACTCAGGCACTCGACAGCTGAATCGACTGCTGTGTTCTGCCCCACAGACATTATCCCGAGAGATAAAAGGTAACTTTTCCTTCAAAATATTATGGTGCATTAGGTTAGCTATAATTCTAAAACTTTATCAAATAAGCATTTGACATCATCATCTATAACAGTGTTTCTCAACCAGTGGGTCGCGAGACTTTCTCTGTGTTCTCGGTGTTACAACGGCACACCCAATAAGTGCGCTTCACAAAAGGCAGGGTGTGCCGTTGACCCACCTGCTTCCTTACATGCAACCAAATAATTCGTTTTTTTTTTTTTTTGAAACGCACAGGGAAAAATGTTTGTAACTCCTCGCACACCTGTTTATCTTTTCCTTTGTTTGTCGTCTCATTCGTTTCTTTGATAGATTTTCTCATGTCTGCTCATGCTGGTTAACGTTAGTCCACTCCCAGTATAGTTTGTTTTCCTTTCTCACAAATGTATGACTTTTGGAAGTGCAATTTGATTACCATGTGCATTCAGCTCGAATCTCGATCCAAATGAAATTTCGATCGGATTGAAAGCAAACACATTTCAACGTCTGTGGCACGTTGCATTTCTATGCTTGTTCTGTTTTGTGGTTAATTTTTAATTAGTCATATGTTAGATAATTATATAGGCCTACTTTTTAAATATTGTTTATCCTTATATTATTATTTATGGGCCTAACAGTAAATTCGTTATAATCAACACGCAAGCCTACACTTTGAAGAGTAAAAAATATATAGAAGGTTTAATTCAACTTTATTAAAACGAGATAGGTCCATCTGCAGAACCGCAGAACCATACGTCATAGCAGTGTGAGGACGACAGCGCCGCGCGCAACTGATCCGCGGCTGTACCACAAACACATTTACTACTCACTATTTGTATTTCAAATTCAGAAGTTATCAGCAACTTAAAAAAAGAAGAAGTAGTTTTGTCACAAGTGCAATTCTCTTTGTTCCCGATTCCCAAATTCAAAATTAGAACATTGTGAAAGGTTTTCGTAAGCCACAATCATCAAAATTATAATAAACAAAGGCTTGAAATATCTCACTTTGCACGTAATGAGTCTATATAATATACAGGGAGTGCAGAATTATTAGGCAAGTTGTATTTTTGAGGATTAATTTTATTATTGAACAACAACAATGTTTTCAATATCAAAGCTGAATATTTTTGGAAGTAGTTTTTAGTTTTAGCTATTATAGGGGATATCTGTGTGTGCAGGTGACTATTACTGTGCATAATTATTAGGCAACTTAACAAAAAAACAAATATATACCCATTTCAATTATTTATTTTTTACCAGTGAAACCAATATAAAATCTCAACATTCACAAATATACATTTCTGACATTCAAAAACCAAACAAAAACAAATCAGTGACCAATATAGCCACCTGCCATCCATGGATTCTGTCAGTGTTTTGATCTGTTTCACCATCAACATTGCGTGCAGCAGCAACCACAGCCTCCCAGACACTGTTCAGAGAGGTGTACTGTTTTCCCTCCTTGTAAATCGCACATTTGATGATGGACCACAGGTTCTCAATGGGGTTCAGATCAGGTGAACAAGGAGGCCATATCATTAGATTTTCTTCTTTTATACCCTTTCTTGCCAGCCACGCTGTGGAGTACTTGGACGCACGCGTGTGATGGAGCATTGTCCTGCATGAAAATCATGTTTTTCTTGAAGGATGCAGACTTCTTCCTGTACCACTGCTTGAAGAAGGTGTCTTCCAGAAACTGGCAGTAGGACTGGGAGTTGAGCTTGACTCCATCCTCAACCCGAAAAGGCCCCACAAGCTCATCTTTGATGATACCAGCCCAAACCAGTACTCCACCTCCACCTTGCTGGCGTCTGAGTCAGACTGGAACTCTCTGCCCTTTACCAATCCAGCCACGGGCCCATCCATCTGGCCCATCAAGACTCACTCTCATTTCATCAGTCCATAAAACCTTAGAAAAATCAGCCTTGAGATATTTCTTGGCGTTTCAGCTTGTGTGTCTTGTTCAGTGGTGGTCGACTTTCTGCCTTTCTTACCTTGGCCATGTCTCTGAGTATTGCACACCTTGTGCTTTTGGGCACTCCAGTGGTGTTGCAGCTCTGAAATATGGCCAAACTGGTGGCAAGTGGCATCTTGGCAGCTGCACGCTTGACTTTTCTCAGTTCACGGGCAGTTATTTTGCGCCTTGGTTTTTCCACACGCTTCTTGCGACCCTGTTGACTATTTTGAATGAAACGCTTGATTGTTCGATGATCAGCTTCAGAAGCTTGGCAATTTTAAGACTGCTGCATCCCTCTGCAAGATATCTCACTATTTTTGACTTTTCTGAGCCTGTCAAGTCCTTCTTTTGGCCCGTTTTGCCAAAGGAAAGGAAGTTGCCTAATAATTATGCACACCTGATATAGGGTGTTGATGTCATTAGACCACACTCCTTCTCATTACAGAGATGCACATCACCTAACATGCTTAATTGGTAGTAGGCTTTCCAGCCTATACAGCTTGGAGTAAGACAACATGCATAACGAGGATGATGTGGTCAAAATACTAATTTGCCTAATAATTCTGCACTCCCTGTAGTAGTTTCACCTTTTAAGTTGAATTACTGAAATAAATGAACTTTTGCACGATATTCAAATTTTTCGAGTTTCACATAGCCATACACTCTTTAATATAGGCCTACGTTCACGTTTAAACAATTTAAACAACGTTTATTAAATGCATTACTTATAGATTATATATTAAAGGGTTAGTTCACCCAAAAATGAAAAATAATGTCATTAATGACTCACCCTCATGTCGTTCTAAGCCCGTAAGACCTCCGTTCATCTTCGGAACACAGTTTAAGATATTTTAGATTTAGTCCGAGAGCTTTCTGTCCGTCCATTGAAACTATACAGTATACTGTCCATGTCCATAAAGGTAATATAAACATCATCAAAGTAGTCCATGTGACATCAGTGGGTTAGTTAGAAGTTTTTGAAGCATCGAAAATACTTTTTGGTCCAAAAATAACACAAAATAAGACTTTATTCAGCATTGTATTCTCTCCCGGGTCTGTTGTCAATCCTTCACAGTTACGCTGATGGCGTAAGACCCTGATGACGTGTTATCTGGTGCGCCCGAGCTTCATTAATAGACTGAGGGAGACGCACGCTGTAAAAGTGTCTCATCCGCGACATGCACATTTACGCACCGTTAAAAAAATGATATCCACGCAAACAATGTAGAATAGCTTGAATATAGCGTGCGTCTCCCTCAGACTGTAAACGAAGCTAGGGCGCACCAGATAATACGTCATCAGCGTCTTACGTCAGCAGCGTCACTGCGGAGTCCTGAACGCAGATTCACAACAGACCCGGGAGAGAATACAACGCTGAATAAAGTCTTATTTTGTGGTATTTTTGGACCAAAAAGTATTTTCGATGCTTCAAAAACTTCTAACTGATGTCACATGGACTACTGTGATGATTATATTACCTTTATGGACATCGACAGTATACTGTATATACAGCTTCAATGGAGGGACAGAAATCTCTCGGACTAAATCTAAAATATCTTAAACTGTGTTCCGAAGATGAACGGAGGTCTTACGGGCTTAGAACGACATGAGGGTGAGTCATTAATGACATTATTTTCATTTTTTGGGTGAACTAACCCTTTAAGTTGCTCAAGCAAGTGTACTATTTAACCATGTAGGCCTACTTATATTAAAATCGCAAACATTTTAAACAGTCTGATGCCGGACATGCCAGGCGAAGGTTCTTTCTGTATGATTAGCCACTGTTCATAAGCACACTATCCCTTACTATGAACCAGCCTCTGGCTGTTTTGGTCCCTATATATATATATATATATGGTAACACTTTACAATAAGGTTCATTAGTTAACATTAGTTAACTACATTAGTTATCGTTAACTAATAATGAACTGCACTTATACAGCATTTATTCATCTTTGTTAATGTTAATTTCGACATTTACTAATACTTTATTAAAATCTTGTTAACATGAGTTAATGCACTGTGAACTAACATGAACAAACAATGAACAGCTTTATTCATATTAACTAACATTAACAAAGATTCATAAATACTGTAACAAATGAATTGTTCATGTTAGTTAATACATTAAATAATGTTTAATAAATGAACCTTATTGTAAAGTGTTACCATATATATATATATATATATATATATATATATATATATATCAGACCCGATGGTTAACCTATTGGTATGTTATTTTAGGGTATGAGCTTAGTGACATCACTGTATATCTGATTCAGACCCGACGGTGTTAGGTCTTATCAGTATATACATATATTTGTATTCTGGCTTGTTTCGTGAACTCAGCGGTCCAGAGTTTAATTTTCGGCCAGTTACTTATGGTGCGGCGTTTTACATAGCATCCCCACTGAGTATAGCTACGCAATACAAAGTGACCGTTTCCGAAAGGGAACTACTCTGTTACTAACGTAACCTCGGTTCCCTGAGAGTAGGGAACGAGTATTGCGTAGCCTGCCGCACTATAGTAAGATGGCAAGTTTTGTCGCTTCTGTTGATTTAAATCTGCTATAATGGTGAATTTCGGGCTCATTTATAGGCTCTGCCACGCCCTATTTGGCGGTCTCATATGCCAAAGACCGCCAAATAGGGCGTGGCAGAGCCTATAAATGAGCCCGAAATTAGCCAGTTTCTGCAGCACAGCCAAGTGCCAAGTATTTTTTCACTTCCACTGTGATGATGGGTCTGATGTTGACATTTCTGGCTCTGAATAAAAATGAAAACAGCAATTATTAACAAATCCTAAACTGATGGCATATATTAAGCATATGTTACATGATTCAGATTACATAACACAGATTTGAATCACGCTTCGGATCAGTGTTTCGAAACATCTGCACTTCAGGATCTCGCAAAGCTTCGGAACGACTGTTCGCGTCAGCCATCCCTACTATTAAAGTGTTGTTTGGATTTCATCTTCTGAGTCTTCAGCCTGTTCCTGAGTACACAACAGCATTACAGGTTTATTGATATTATGCATACTCTGCTCTGTAAGAATCTAAACTTGTTAAGCAGGAAGTGGCATTTGGGGGAGATGCAGATACATGATATCATGTCTAACACAACACTGCTGGAAAATAAAACTGGGCTTGCAGCCAAGTTCATGAGTTCCCAGGAAATGCATGACCTGATAAAATGTTAACTTTGAATGCAAAGCATTGAAATCAATTTGGATAAAATGTCTACCATGTAAGTCTCAATAATTTAATCAGAATACAAAACAAAATGTTCTACCCTCCACTTTTTGTTTTGACAGGAAGTTTAC
>JARPMJ010002647.1:0-111798 GCA_033366665.1 Phoxinus dragarum
ACCTGATAGGTTGAGGTTCTGTCACCAACCAGTGTGCCTTCGATAGCTCAGCTGGTAGAGCGGAGGACTGTAGGTGGCAAGTTGGCAATCCTTAGGTCGCTGGTTCGACTCCGGCTCGAAGGAGGTCTTTTTCACACGGAAACATTTCCTAGGGCCGTGCTTATCGGCGGGGTCCCTCGAGTTCGTAGTCCGCCATTTTGCCATCACGACCGCCGTTGGAGGGCAAAAGCTCATTCCCTGACCGGGAATCGAACCCGGGCCGCGGCGGTGAGAGCGCCGAATCCTAACCACTAGACCACCAGGGAAGGTCTGTTGACACCTTCCCCTCAAGCCCGTCTGTGGGCCTCTACCAGATTTTGCAGCAAGAACACTAAGGCTTGTATTTTCCTCCTGGAGAGGAGACGTTTCTGACCCTGGATCCCAGTTCTTCCGCTGAGAAACTGTCACAGGCTCTGTTGGGATATCCGAACGACACCGCCACTTGCCATGAAAACAAAGCAACCGAGATCCCCAATATGTGAGGCCTCCATCTCAAAGGTTTTTTATAGCAGGCCCCGAATCGGACCCCCTTCCTCACTTTAGGGAAGTGGTTTTGAAACGGGTACACGGCGCCACTCAATTGACGCGAAGTGGGACGCACCTCCGTGGGACGCTGCGCAGCGCCCCCTAGATGATTTTTGGGGGGCCCCGTGACGCCCCTTCCCGCAAGGGGCCGTCCCCAAGGTCACCTGAGAGGTGGTCCCAAGACTCTGGACCCCCAGGGGCCACATGGGAGGGGCCAGAAGTTACCTCCCCAAAACCGCAGTTCGGGCATCGGCCACCAGGTGGCTCACCGACGTCCCACCCGCAACCTATTCGACGGGCGTCGAATAAGTCAGGGGTGGGCGTCCACGGGGAGCCTAGACGTCCCCCTAACAGCCTAAATTGTCCACGGGGAGCCTAAACGTCCCCCTTACAGCCTATTCACCCTTACACGCTCCACGCCATTGGCCGAAGTCGCGGGGTGGGCGGGGCCGTCCACGAAGTGCTTAAACGTCCCCCTAACAGCCTAAGATGTCCACGGGGAGCCTAACCGTCCCCCTAACAGCCTAAAAGGTCCACGGACAGCCTAAACGTCCCCCTAACAGCCTAATATGTCCACGGGGAGCCTAAACGTCCCCCTAACAGCCTTAAATGTCCACAGGGAGCCTAAACATCCCCCTAACAGCTTAAAATGTCCACAGGGAGCCTAAACATCCCCCTAACAGCCTAAAATGTCCACAGGGAGCCTAAACATCCCCCTAACAGCCTAAAGTGTCCAGGGACAGCCTAAACGTCCCCTAACAGCCTAAAATGTCCACGGGGAGCCTAAACGTCCCCCTAACAGCCTAAATGAAGCCAGGGGGTGGGGATCGATCACGGACACGCCCCCTGTCCACGAACAGCCTAAACATCCCCCTAACAGCCTAAAATGTCCACGGGGAGCCTAAACGTCCCCCTAACAGCCTAAAATGTCCACGAGGAGCCTAAACGTCCCCTAACAGCCTAAAATGTCCACGGACAGCCTAAACGTCCCCCTAACAGCCTAAATGAAGCCAGGGGGTGGGGATCGATCACGGACACGCCCCCCTGTCCACGAACAGCCTAAACATCCCCCTAACAGCCTAAAATGTCCACGAGGAGCCTAAACGTCCCCCTAACAGCCTAAAGTGTCCACGGACAGCCTAAATGTCCCCCTAACAGCCTAAAGTGTCCATGGGGAGCCTAAACGTCCCCCTAACAGCCTAAAATGTCCACATAGGTTACAGGTGGGATGCTGTTTTTGACCGGGAATATCTCAGGAACCAAGCCGACTTGGGGCTCCATACTCTGGATCATGGGGGGCCCAATGGTACCCCCCAGTGCCCGGAGTATGGACCTCCAAGTCGGCTTGGTTTCCGAGATACACCCGGTCAAAGTCCCATCTTTGACCGGGCATTACTCAGGAACCAAGCCGAATTTGGGCTCCATACTCTGGGGTCATGGGGGACCCATGGGTGCCTACCTAACCCCGGAGTATGGACCTCCAAGTCGGCTTGGTTTCCGAGATACACCCGGTCAAAGCTGGACAGGAAAAGGCCCAGGAGCTGGGGACGGTGGGGACCAGAAGGGGGCCTAAGGGCCCTCCTCATGCCCGGAGTTTGGAGCTCCAACTTGGCTTGACTCCCAAGATACACCCGGTTATACATAGGGGACTTTTGGACAAAACGGTCGATATCTCAGAAAGTACGAGTCCCAGCAGGTCGTCCTTCGGGGTGGTGGGGGTCCCCCAGGGGCCCTCTCAGACCCCAGAGTCCTGAGCCTCTGGGGCCCTTCCTTCTGAATTACACCCTTTCCTGTTGGGCCCCGTATCTCGGACCGTGGTGGCGCTAGAGTCTCGGGCTAGGGCCCGTTGGAGAGGGCCCCTCGAGACCCTACTTTGACCCGAGTTTGGTGCATCTAGGCCGCTTGGCCGCGGAGTTATAGCCGTTTATAAGATCCATTTGGGGAAGTCCCACCTGCAACTTATTTGACGGAGCCCCTGTAGGCTCCCCGTGGACATTGCATTAAAAGGTCATATTTAATAAATAAAGTGCATATTTGTGGTCAAACCTACTGTACACCACTCAGGGGACACACCACAACACACTGATGTACATTACAGCCATTAATTATGCATAATTTGCATAAAATCATACTGTACAACGAACTGCTCACAGGGGCACCGTCAAATAAGTTACAGGTGGGATGTTTTGGTTGAAGTCCCACCTGTAACTTATTTGACGGAGCCCCTGTAGGCTCCCCGTGGACAACGTAATAATGGATCATATTTCATAATTACAGTGGTTTTTTGAGGTAAAATTTCACCTGCTGGCCATCTGGGGCCCCACGGTGGGCCCCTGACCACCGACTGAAAAAAATGTGGAGTCCCTGCGACCTTTTGACCCCTGCTCTCCAGACGTCCCACCTGCAACCTATTTGACATAGGCTGTTTGTGTCCAATCGGGCCAATTAAGCACGAAAATAGGTCGAAGGGACACGGAACTTTACACACCGACCCAGGGGCCCGTGACGAGTCGCCCATGTCAGTTTCGGGGCAACAGTGCCGAACCTTGACTTAACCCTAACCCTAACCCTAACTGCAGTCCATCTGTAACTTATTCGACATAGGCTGTTGGTGTCCAATGGGGCCAATTAAGCACGAAAATAGGTCGAAGGGACACGGAACTTCACACCACCGTCCCAGGGGCCCGTGACGAGGGGCCCATGTCAGTTTCGGGTCGATCGGACCTTTTTGACCAACCCGTTGGCTGAATAACACACTCGGAAATGACCCAGGAACCCGGGGCCCGGGGTCTTGGGCCGGGGGCCCCTGGACTACCCCCATGCCAAATTTGGAGCCCCTGCGACCTTTTGGCCCCTGGTTTCCAGACGTCCCACCTGCAACCTATTTGACATAGGCTGTTGGTGTCCAACTGGGCCAATTAAGCACGAAAATAGGTCCAAGGGACACGGAACTTCACACACCGACCCAGGGGCCCGTGGCGAGGGGCCCATGTCAGTTTTCGGGTCGATCGGACCATTCTGTCCGTTGTCCACGAAACACCTACGAAAATGAATGGCATAAGTTGCACGTGTACACAGGCCCCGTACGGCACCCGGAGCTTCGAGGGCCCCCAAACTTTACGTGCCGGTCGTCTGGGGGCCCCACGACAGCATATCAATAGGAAGGGCCCCTAGAACACAGGGGACATATTTTTGGTGTGCTTTGTTAAGATTTCTCAATAGGCCCTCTTTCTCACATAGACCGACAGACCCTCTTGAATGGGCATATTGAAAAATAGGGAGGATCATTTTTTTACGCAAAAAACACACGCTCATGATTGATATAGGGCCATGGGGCCCCTGGACTACCCCCGTGCCAAATTTGGAGCCCCTGCGACCTTTTGACCCCTGCTTTCCAGACGTCCCACCTGCAACCTATTCGACATAGGCTGTTGGTGTCCAACCGGGCCAATTAAGCACGAAAATAGGTCCAAGGGACACGGAACTTCACACACCGTCCCAGGGGCCCGCGACGAGGCCCCCGAGTCAGTTTCGGGACGACAGGGCCGAACCTTGACTTAACCCTAACCCTAACTGCAATCCCATCTGTAACTTATTCGACATAGGCTGTTGGTGTCCAATAGGGCCAATTAAGCACGAAAATGGGTCGAAGGGACACGGAACTTCACACACCGTCCCAGGGGCCCGTGACGAGGGGCCCGAGTCAGTTTCGGGTCGAACGGACCTTTTCGACCAACCCGTTGGCTGAAAAACACACTCGGAAATGACCCAGGACCCCGGGGCCCGGGGTCTTGGGCCGGGGGCCCCTGGACTACCCCCATGCCAAATTTGGAGCCCCTGCGACCTTTTGACCCCTGAAGAACAAAAACACTACACCCGTGTAAAGTAGGTTGGAAGGGGACACTATAGGCACTTAGTGGACAAGAATAGGCTGTCAGGGGACACCCTAAGCACTTCGTGGACAAGCCGTTGAAGAATAAGCTGTTAGGGGGCACCTTAAGCACTTCGTGGACAAACCGTTGAAGAATAAGCTGTTAGGGGGCACTTTAGGCACTTCGTGGACAAGAATAGGCTGTTAGGGGGGCACTATAGGCACTTCGTGGACAGGCCGTTGAAGAATAAGCTGTTAGGGGGCACTATAGGCACTTCGTGGACAAACCGATGAAGAATAAGCTGTTAGGGGGCACTATAGGCACTTCGTGGACAAGAATAAGCTGTTAGGGGCACTATAGGCACTTCGTGGACAAGAATAGGCTGTCAGGGGACACTTTAAGCACTTCGTGGGAAAAAAACATTAAATAAGTTGGAAGTGGGCGTTTTAGGCTGTTCATGGACAGCACAGCGCCCCTAGAGGTGTCCATACGGAGCCTATGGGCCTTGCAGTGACTTACTGCGAGGTAAGGGAAATCGTCCCAATGGACAACACAGCTGAATCACAAATGGGATCCCAAATGAAGCCACCGCGTCCACCGTAATACAATTTGTCCAATGGCAGCTTAAATGAATGGGGAAATTTCCACGAACTACCTAATTTCCCTTACCCTTTATTTAGGGAACTGCCTTACTCCCCTTGCTAGAATAACACGCGGTGGACACAAATTTCGGGACGCTGCGCGCTGACCTCAAAAATTTTTTTAGGGACAAGGAAACGCCCCTGGTCTCATCTTGGCACTCCCATGACGTCCATGGAAAAAGCCCCATGTCTCTAGACCCCCAGGGGCCCCGCAACGGGGGTCCAAAGTCACAAAAGCCTTACTGCTGTCCATTAAAAGCCTATTTGTCCTTTTCCAATCTACCTCATGGGTGTCCCGGCTGTAACTTATTTGACAGGGCGCCTGTAGGCTCCCCGTGGACATTGCATTAAAAGGTCATATTTCATAAAATAATGTGGTTATTTGTGGTCAAACCTACTGTACACCACCCAGGGGACACCCCACAACACACTGAGGTACATTACAGATATTAATTATGCATTATTTGCATAAAATCATACTGTCCACCAACTGCTCACAGGGGCACCGTCAAATAAGTTGCAGGTGGGATGTTTTGGTAGAAGTCCCATCTGTAACTTATTTGACAGGGCGCCTGTAAGCTCCCCGTGGACATTGCATTAAATGGTCATATTTCATAAATAATGTGGTTATTTGTGGTCAAACCTACTGTACACCACCCAGGGGACACCCCACAACACACTGATGTACATTACAGATATTAATTATGCATAATTTGCATAAAATCATACTGTCCACCAACTGCTCACAGGGGCACCGTCGAATAAGTTACAGGTGGGATGCTGTATTTGACCGGGCATAACTCAGGAACCAAGCCGACATGGGGGCCCATACTCTGGGGTCATAGGGGGCCCATGGGTACCCACCCAACCCCGGAGTATGGACCTCCAAGTCGGCTTGGTTTCCGAGATACACCCGGTCAAAGTCCCATCTTTGACCGGGCATTACTCGGGAACCAATCCGACTTTGGGCTCCATACTCTGGGGTCATGGGGGGCCCATGGGTGCCTACCCAACCCAGGAGTATGGACCTCCAAGTCGGGCTGGGTTTCCGAGATACACCCGGTCAAAGCTGGACAGGAAGTGGCCGTATCTCGGAACTGGAAAGGCCCAGGAGCTGGGGACGGTGGGGTCTTAAGGGGCCCTAAGGGCCCTCCTCATGCCCGGAGTTTGGAGCTCCAACTCGGCTTAACTCCCAAGATACACCCGGTTATACATAGGGGACTTTTGGACAAAACGGTCCATATCTCGGAAAGTACGAGTCCCAGCAGGGTCGTCCTTCGGGGTGTTGGGGGTGCCCCAGGGGCCCTCTCAGACCCCCAGAGTCCTGAGCCTCTGGGGCCCTTCCTTCTGAATTACACCCTTTCCTGTTGGCCCCCGTATCTCGGCCTGTGGGGGCGCTAGAAGCACGGGCCAGGGCCCGTTGGAGAGGGCCCCTCGGGACCTTACTTTGACCCGAGTTTGGTGTCGCTAGGTGGCCGGGCCCTCGAGTTATAGCCGTTCAAAGTTTGGAGCCCACCTGTAACTTATTTGACAGGGTCCCTGTAGGCTCCCCGTGGACATTGCATTAAAAGGTCATATTTCATAAATAATGTGTTTTTTTGTGGTCAAACCTACTGTACACCACTCAGGGGACACACCACAACACACTGATGTAATTACAGATATTAATTATGCATAATTTGCCTAAAATCATACTGTCCACCAACTGCTCACAGGGGCACCGTCAAATAAGTTGCAGGTGGGATGTATTGGTTGAAGTCCCATCTGTAACTTATTTGACAGGGCGCCTGTAAGCTCCCCGTGGACATTGCATTAAAAGGTCATATTTCATAAATAATGTGTTTTTTTTGTGGTCAAACCTACTGTACACCACTCAGGGGACACAGCTCCACACCCTGATTTACATTACAGATATTAATTATGCATAATTTGCATAAAATCATACTGTCCACCAACTGCTCACAGGGGCACCGTCAAATAAGTTGCAGGTGGGATGCTGTTTTTGACTTAGAAATTTTCAGCGGGTGGATCCTCAGGAACCTTGGGTTGGAGAAAGTGGATCCTCAGGAACCTTGGGTCTGATTATCTTAAAATGTTAATTTATGAGGTGAAACCTACTGTACACCACTCAGGGGACACCCCACAACACACTGATGTACATTACAGATATTAATTATGCATAATTTGCATAAAATCATACTGTCCACCAACTGCTCACAGGGGCACCGTCAAATAAGTTGCAGGTGGGATGTTTTAGTGGAAGTCCCATCTGTAACTTATTTGACAGGGCGCCTGTAAGCTCCCCGTGGACATTGCATTAAATGGTCATATTTCATAAATAATGTGGTTATTTGTGGTCAAACCTACTGTACACCACCCAGGGGACACCCCACAACACACTGATGTACATTACAGATATTAATTATGCATAATTTGCATAAAATCATACTGTCCACCAACTGCTCACAGGGGCACCGTCGAATAAGTTACAGGTGGGATGCTGTTTTTGACCGGGCATTACTAAGGAACCAAGCCGACTTTGGGCTCCATACTCTGGGGTCATGGGGGGCCCATTGGTGCCTACCCAACCCCGGAGTATGGACCTCCAAGTCGGCTTGGTTTTTGAGATACACCCGGTCAAAGTCCCATCTTTGACCGGGCATTACTCAGAAACCAAGCCGACTTTGGGCTCCATACTCTGGGGTCATGGGGGGCCCATGGGTGCCTACCCAACCCCGGAGTATGGACCTCCAAGTCGGCTGGGTTTTCGAGATACACCCGGTCAAATCTGGACAGGAAGTGGCCGTATCTCGGAACCGGAAAGGCCCAGGAGCTGGGGACGGTGGGGTCTTAAGGGGCCCTAAGGGCCCTCCTCATGCCCGGAGTTTTGGAGCTCCAACTCGGCTTAACTCCCAAGATACACCCGGTTATACATAGGGGACTTTTGGACAAAACGGTCAATATCTCAGAAAGGACGAGTCCCAGCAGGTCGTCCTTCGGGGTGGTGGGGGTCCCCCAGGGGCCCTCTCAGACCCCAGAGTCCTGAGCCTCTGGGGCCCTTCCTTCTGAATTACACCCTTTCCTGTTGGCCCCCGTATCTCGGCCTGTGGGGGCGCTAGAAGCACGGGCTAGGGGCCGTTGGAGAGGGCCCCCTCGGGACCTTACTTTGACCCAAGTTTGGTGTCACTAGGTGGCCGGGCCCCCGAGTTATAGCCGTTCAAAGTTTGGAGCCCACCTGTAACTTATTTGACAGGGTCCCTGTAGGCTCCCCGTGGACATTGCATTAAAAGGTCATATTTCATAAATAATGTGTTTTTTTTGTGGTCAAACCTACTGTACACCACTCAGGGGACACCCCACAACACACTGATGTAAATTACAGATATTAATTATGCATAATTTGCATAAAATCATACTGTCCACCAACTGCTCACAGGGGCACCGTCAAATAAGTTGCAGGTGGGATGTTTTGGTTGAAGTCCCACCTGTAACTTATTTGACAGGGTCCCTGTAGGCTCCCCGTGGACATTGCATTAAAAGGTCATATTTCATAAATAATGTGGTTTTTTGTGGTCAAACCTACTGTACACCACTCAGGGGACACAGCTCCACACCCTGATTTACATTACAGATATTAATTATGCATAATTTGCATAAAATCATACTGTCCACCAACTGCTCACAGGGGCACCGTCAAATAAGTTACAGGTGGGATGCTGTTTTTGACTTAGAAATTTTCAGCGGGTGGATCCTCAGGAACCTTGGGTTGGAGAAAGTGGATCCTCGGGAACCTTGGTTCTGATTATCTGAAAATGTTAATTTATGAGGTGAAACCTACTGTACACCACTCAGGGGACACCCCACAACACACTGATGTACATTACAGATATTAATTATGCATAATTTGCATAAAATCATACTCTCCACCAACTGCTCACAGGGGCACCGTCAAATAAGTTGCAGGTGGGATGTTTTAGTGGAAGTCCCATCTGTAACTTATTTGACAGGGCGCCTGTAAGCTCCCCGTGGACATTGCATTAAATGGTCATATTTCATAAATAATGTGGTTATTTGTGGTCAAACCTACTGTACACCACCCAGGGGACACCCCACAACACACTGATGTACATTACAGATATTAATTATGCATAATTTGCATAAAATCATACTGTCCACCAACTGCTCACAGGGGCACCGTCGAATAAGTTACAGGTGGGATGCTGTATTTGACCGGTCATAACTCAGGAACCAAGCCGCCATGGGGGCCCATACTCTGGGGTCATGGGGGGCCCATGGGTACCCACCCAACCCCGGAGTATGGACCTCCAAGTCGGCTTGGTTTCCGAGATACACCCGGTCAAAGTCCCATATTTGACCGGGCATTACTCAGGAACCAAGCTGACTTTGGGCTCCATACTCTGGGGTCATGGGGGGCCCATGGGTGCCTACCCAACCCCGGAGTATGGACCTCCAAGTCGGCTGGGTTTCCGAGATACACCCGGTCAAAGCTGGACAGGAAGTGGCCGTATCTCGGAACCGGAAAGGCTCAGGAGCTGGGGACGGTGGGGTCTTAAGGGGCCCTAAGGGCCCTCCTCATGCCCGGAGTTTGGAGCTCCAACTCGGCTTAACTCCCAAGATACACCCGGTTATACATAGGGGACTTTTGGACAAAACGGTCAATATCTCGGAAAGGACGAGTCCCAGCAGGTCATCCTTCGGGGTGGTTGGGGTCCCCCAGGGGCCCTCTCAGACCCCAGAGTCCTGAGCCTCTGGGGCTCTTCCTTCTGAATTACACCCTTTCCTGTTGGCCCCCGTATCTCGGCCTGTGGGGGCGCTAGAAGCACGGGCTAGGGGCCGTTGAAGAGGGCCCCTCGGGACCTTACTTTGACCCAAGTTTGGTGTTGCTAGGTGGCCGGGCCCCCGAGTTATAGCCGTTCAAATTTGGAGCCCACCTGTAACTTATTTGACAGGGTCCCTGTACGCTCCCCGTGGACATTGCATTAAAAGGTCATATTTCATAAATAATGTGTTTTTTTTGTGTTCAAACCTACTGTACACCACTCAGGGGACACAGCTCCACACCCTGATTTACATTGCAGATATTAATTATGCATAATTTGCATAAAATCATACTGTCCACCAACTGCTCACAGGGGCACCGTCAAATAAGTTACAGGTGGGATGCTGTTTTTGACTTAGAAATTTTCAGCGGGTGGATCCTCAGGAACCTTGGGTTGGAGAAAGTGGATCCTCGGGAACCTTGGGTCTGATTATCTGAAAATGTTAATTTATGAGGTGAAACCTACTGTACACCACTCAGGGGACACACCACAACACACTGATGTACATTACAGATATTAATTATGCATAATTTGCATAAAATCATAATGTCCACCAACTGCTCACAGGGGCACCGTCAAATAAGTTACAGGTGGGATGTTTTGGTTGAAGTCCCACCTGTAACTTATTTGACAGGGTCCCTGTAGGCTCCCCGTGGACATTGCATTAAAAGGTCATATTTCATAAATAATGTGTTTTTTTGTGGTCAAACCTACTGTACACCACTCAGGGGACACACCACAACACACTGATGTACATTACAGATATTAATTATGCATAATTTGCATAAAATCATACTGTCCACCAACTGCTCACAGGGGCACCGTCAAATAAGTTACAGGTGGGATGCTGTTTTTGACTTAGAAATTTTCAGCGGGTGGATCCTCAGGAACCTTGGGTTGGAGAAGTGGATCCTCAGGAACCTTGGGTCTGATTATCTGAAAATGTTAATTTATGAGGTGAAACCTACTGTACACCACTCAGGGGACACACCACAACACACTGATGTACATTACAGATATTAATTATGCATAATTTGCATAAAATCATACTGTCCACCAACTGCTCACAGGGGCACCGTCACATAAGTTGCAGGCGGGATGTTTTGGTTGAAGTCCCATCTGTAACTTATTTGACAGGGCGCCTGTAAGCTCCCCGTGGACATTGCATTAAAAGGTCATATTACATAAATGATGTGGTTATTTGTGGTCAAACCTACTGTACACCACTCAGGGGACACGAATCAACACACTGATGTACATTACAGCCATTAATTATGTTTTATTAGCAAAAATCTGGACTGTCCACAGAGAGCCTATTTTGACCCTGTCAAATAAGTTACAGGTGGGATGCTGTTTTCGACTTAGTTTTTTGGAGTGTGTTGGCTCCAGAGCTCCGGGCAGGGACCCCCACCTAGGTACACCTTCTGCCAGACTTGGAGAACCAGAGCTCCGGGCAGGGACCACCACTGTGGTCCACCCTCTGCCTGACTCAGAGATCCAGAGCTCCGGGCTGGGACCCCCACCTTGGTCCACCCTCTGCCCGACTTGGAGAACCAGAGCTCCGGGCTGGGACCCCCACCTTGGTCCACCCTCTGCCCGACTTGGAGAACCAGAGCTCTGGGCTGGGACCCCCACCTTGGTCCACCCTCTGCCCGACTTGGAGAACCAGAGCTCCGGGCTGGGACCCCCACCTTGGTCCACCCTCTGCCCGACTTGGAGAACCAGAGCTCCGGGCTGGGACCCCCACCTTGGTCCACCCTCTGCCCGACTTGGAGAACCAGAGCTCCGGGATGGGACCCCGACCTTGGTCCACCCTCTGCCCGACTTGGAGAACCAGAGCTCCGGGATGGGACCCCCACCTTGGTCCACCCTCTGCCCGACTTGGAGAACCAGAGCTCCGGGCTGGGACCCCCACCTTGGTCCACCCTCTGCCAGACTGGAGAACCAGAGCTCCGGGCAGGGACCCCCACCGTGGTCCACCCTCTGCCCGACTCAGACAACCAGAGCTCCAGGCAGGGACCCCCACCGTGGTCCACCCTCTGCCCGACTCGGAGATCCAGAGCTACCCCACAGCCCCGGCCTCCACCCTCACCCGTGCACCAGCCGAACCCGGGGGTCCCACACTTAAGCCCGGGCATTACTGTCTCAGCCACCCCGCGCCACCAGAGAACCGGGCCACTGGTAACCCGAAATTAACTTAGGTTTTGGCGGCCGGCCCGGTCCCCTGGTTCCGTACGGCCGGGGTTCTTCGGCCTCAGGCTGACTCAGGGATCCAGGGCTCTGGGCAGGGACCCCCACCTAGGTCCACCGTCTGCCCAGACTTGGAGAACCAGAGCTCCAGGCAGGGACCCCCACCGTGGTTCAACCTCTGCCCGACTCAGAGAACCAGAGCTCCAGACACGGACCCCCACCGTGGTCCACCCCGCTGCCCGACTTAGAGAACCAGAGCCACCCCACTGCACCCTCACCTGCGCACCGGCCGGACCCGGGGGTCCCACACTTAAGCCCGGGCATTACTGTCCCAGCCACCCCGCGCCACCAGAGAACCGGGCCACTGGTAACCCGAAATTAACATAGGTTTTGGCGGCCGGCCCGGTCCCCTGGTTCCGTACGGCCAGGGTTCTTCGGCCTCAGGCCGACTCACAGATCCAGGGCTCTGGGCAGGGACCCCCAACTATGTCCACCATCTGCCCAGACTTGAAGAACCAGAGCTCCGGGCTGGGACCCCCCACCTTGGTCCACCCTCTGCCCGACTCGAGGATCCAGAGCTCCGGGCAGGAACCCCCACCTTGGTCCACCCTCTGTCCGACTTGGAGAACCAGAGCTCCGGGCTGGGACCCCCCACCTTGGTCAACCCTCTGCCCGACTTGGAGAACCAGAGCTCCGGGCTGGGACCCCCACCTTGGTCAACCCTCTGCCCGACTTGGAGAACCAGAGCTCCGGGCTGGGACCCCCCACCTTGGTCAACCCTCTGCCCGACTTGGAGAACCAGAGCTCCGGGCTGGGACCCCCACCTTGGTCCACCCTCTGCCCGACTTGGAGAACCAGAGCTCCGGGCTGGGACCCCCCACCTTGGTCAACCCTCTGCCCGACTTGGAGAACCAGAGCTCCGGGCTGGGACCCCCACCTTGGTCCACCCTCTGCCCGACTCAGAGTGCCCACTGGCTGGGCTTGGATTGCTCCTGGAGGCCGTCTCCCTCAAGGACTTCCAGAGCTCCACAGCATGGCCCTATTTAGATTTTATCCCCAGCCAGATTGACTCTGAGTGGGAGCCACAATGGTTTGTGTGAGGGTGCTATGTCCCTCAACCACACTCACCTTCTCCCATATAACCCCGAAGGCCCATTTTAGGACCGTCTTAGCTCCAGGTGGAGCTCCAGGGGTGGCGGTTAAATCTGCCTTTGACCAAGGAAAGGCCACCCTTCCCGGGGCAGGCTGAGGAGTCACTAGTGTATGGAGCCCCACGAGTACCGCACAATTGGACATAGGTTTTGGAGCTACTTTGGCTCCAGAGGAATATTCCTCCATGGGCATTTGAGCATTATTATTGCCCAGGAGAGCTGCACCTTGCCTGGGATTCAGATTTTAGAAAATCAGCCTGTCTTTTCCTGGAGGTTTCATGGTTTTCCAGTTATTCCCCAGTCAGAGTGCAACCTCTCTGGCTAGGGTCACTACCTCAAAGGTCCTGGGGCTTAAGACTCCCAGTGATCCAACCTGGTCATCTTCAACCTCCCTCCCCAGCAAGAGTGTCCTCTGGATGGGCTTGGTTTGCTCCTGGAGGCCCTCTCCCTCCAGGACTTCCAGAGCTCCATGGCATGGCCCAATTTAGATTTTATCCCCAGGCAGATTGACTCTGAGTGGGTATCACAATGGTCTGTGGGAGGGTGCCGTGTCCCTCAACCACACTCACCTTCTCCAATACAACCCCGAAGGCCCGTTTTAGGACCGTCTTAGCTCCAGGTGGAGCTCCAGGGGTGGCGGTTAAATCTGCCTTTGACCCAGGAAAGTCCACCCTTCCCGGGGCAGGCTGAGGAGTCACTAGTGTATGGAGCCCCACGAGTACCGCACAATTGGACTTAGGTTTTGGAGCTACTTTGGCTCCAGAGGAATATTCCTCCATGGGCATTTGAGCATTATTATTGCCCAGGAGAGCTGCACCTTGCCTGGGATTCAGATTTTAGAAAATCAGCCTGTCTTTTCCTGGAGGTTTCATGGTTTTCCAGTTATTCCCCAGTCAGAGTGCAACCTCTCTGGCTAGGGTCACTACCTCAAAGGTCCTGGGGCTTAAGACTCCCAGTGATCCAACCTGGTCATCTTCAACCTCCCTCCCCAGCAAGAGTGTCCTCTGGATGGGCTTGGTTTGCTCCTGGAGGCCCTCTCCCTCCAGGACTTCCAGAGCTCCATGGCATGGCCCAATTTAGATTTTATCCCCAGGCAGATTGACTCTGAGTGGGTATCACAATGGTCTGTGGAGGGTGCCGTGTCCCTCAACCACACTCACCTTCTCCAATACAACCCCGAAGGCCCGTTTTAGGACTGTCTTAGCTCAGGTGGAGCTCCAGGGGTGGCGGTTAAATCTGCCTTTGACCCAGGAAAGTCCACCCTTCCCGGGGCAGGCCGAGGAGTCACGAGTGTATGGAGCCCCTCGGGTACTGCACAACTGGACTTAGGTTTTGGAAGGATTTATCCCCAGCCAGAGTGCCCCCAGGCTGGGCTTGGTTTGCTCCTGGAGGCCCTCACCCTCCAGGATTTATCCCCAGCCAGAGTGCCCCCAGGCTGGGCTTGGTTTGCTCCTGGAGGCCCTCTCCCTCCAGGACTTCCAGAGCTCCATGGCATGGCCCAATTGAAATTTTATCCCCAGGCAGATTGACTCTGAGTGGGTATCACAATGGTCTGTGGGAGGGTGCCGTGTCCCTCAACCACACTCACCTTCTCCAATACAAACCCGAAGGCCCGTTTTAGGACCGTCTTAGCTCCAGGCAGAGCTCCAGGGGTGGCGGTTAAATCTGCCTTTGACCCAGGAAAGTCCACCCTTCCCGGGCCAGGCCGAGGAGTCACGAGTGTATGGAGCCCCACGAGTACCGCACAATTGGACTTAGGTTTTGGAAGGATTTATCCCCAGCCAGAGTGCCCCCAGGCTGGGCTTGCTCCTGGAGGCCCTCTCCCTCCAGGATTTATCCCCAGCCAGAGTGCCCCCAGGCTGGGCTTGGTTTGCTCCTGGAGGCCCTCTCCCTCCAGGATTTTTCCCCAGCCAGAGTGCCCCCAGGCTGGGCTTGGTTTGCTCCTGGAGGCCCTCTCCCTCCAGGATTTATAACCAGCCAGAGTGCCCCCAGGCTGGGCTTGGTTTGCTCCTGGAGGCCCTCTCCCTCCAGGACTTCCAGAGCTCCATGGCATGGCCCAATTGAAATTTTATCCCCAGGCAGATTGACTCTGAGTGGGTATCACAATGGTCTGTGGGAGGGTGCCATGTCCCTCAACCACACTCACCTTCTCCCATACAACCCCAAAGGCCCATTTTAGGACCGTCTTAGCTCCAGGTGGAGCTCCAGGGGTGGCGGTTAAATCTGCCTTTGACCCAGGAAAGTCCACCCTTCCTGGGGCAGGCCGAGGAGTCATGAGTGTATGGAGCCCCACTGGTACTGCACAACTGGACTTAGGTTTTGGAAGGATTTGTCCCCAGCCAGAGTGCCCCCCGGCTGGGCTTGGTTTGCTCCTGGAGGCCCTCACCCTCCAGGATTTATCCCCAGCCAGAGTGCCCTCCAGGCTGGGCTTGCTCCTGGAGGCCATCTCCCTCCAGGATTTATCCCCAGCCAGAGTGCACCCAGGCTGGGTTTGGTTTGCTCCTGGAGGCCCTCTCCCTCCAGGATTTATCCCCAGCCAGAGTGCCCTCCAGGCTGGGCTTGCTCCTGGAGGCCCTCTCCCTCCAGGATTTATCCCCAGCCAGAGTGCACACAGGCTGGGTTTGGTTTGCTCCTGGAGGCCCTCTCCCTCCAGGATTTATCCCCAGCCAGCGTGCACCCAGGCTGGGTTTGCTCCTGGAGGCCCTCTCCCTCCAGGATTTATCCCCAGCCAGCGTGCACCCAGGCTGGGTTTGGTTTGCTCCTGGAGGCCCTCTCCCTCCAGGATTTATCCCCAGCCAGAGTGCACACAGGCTGGGTTTGGTTTGCTCCTGGAGGCCCTCTCCCTCCAGGATTTATCCCCAGCCAGAGTGCACACAGGCTGGGTTTGCTCATGGAGGCCCTCTCCCTCCAGGATTTATCCCCAGCCAGAGTGCACACAGGCTGGGTTTGGTTTGCTCCTGGAGGCCCTCTCCCTCCAGGATTTATCCCCAGCCAGAGTGCCCTCCAGGCTGGGCTTGCTCCTGGAGGCCCTCTCCCTCCAGGATTTATCCCCAGCCAGAGTGACTCTGAGTGGAACCTGAAATGGTCTGTGTGAGGGTGACCCCTCCACCAGAGTACCTCTATACAACCCCAGAGGGCCGTTTTATAACAGTCTCAGCTCCAGTTGGACACCCAGGGGTGGCAGTTAAATCTGTCTTTAGCCCAGGAAGGGCCACCTTCCCTGGGGCTGGCCGAGGAGTCCCGAATGCCTGGATCCCCGAGGGTACCGCAATGTTTTGGACTTTGGGGTATGGAGTGAACCTAACCCCAGAGTCAAGCCACAGGCCCCAGGGACAACTGCGGCGCTAGGGAATCCGAGCCGGGTGTGAAGCAGGACGGCCCGCCCGCGGGCTCACGGATATACGAGCATATGCAGTTAGAAGGATGGTAACCCACTGAAACGGCTTTAAACGCCCGTAACTCGGCGAGGCCATGTCCAATCGACGCCAAAATTTATCGAGTTTAGAACAAGACGAGCCCTTTCCAACGAGCCCACCCACGGCCTCGGGGGCCCCCGGGGGCCCGAGATACAGCCCGCTGAATGCGAAAAACGCAAATATCTCGGCGAAAACTCAACGGATCCGGGGAGCACCGAGCTCTTTAAAACCGTCTAGTCGAACTGAAAAGATTGATACAAGTTTCATGATTTTTGGTGCAGGTTTCGTGGAGATATTAGCCGAAAACCACCGGTCGCGTTGCATTGTAATAATTGATTGTGACGTCAGCGCGCGCCCACTGATCTCGGCGAAAACACCACTCAGAATCATGAAACTTGTATCATTCTTTTCAGTTCGTCAAGACGATTGAGACGAGCTAAGTGCCCGTAGAATCAGATGTGTTTTCGCTGAGATATTAGCCGAAAACCACCGGCGCGCGTCAAAATGGCGGCCGCCGGTGACGTCACGAGCTCAGAAGAATTTATTATTTAACTTAATGGCTTTCATCTATCTTATCTATCTAAATATCCTATATAAATAGGTCATATTTAATGTACAGCATATCAGTCCCTATCCAATAAGTTTGCTTATAGACTTAATCATTTAAGATGTTGTGTGTTTACAACATAGATGGAGATAATGTATTTAATAATAAATAAAGCAGAAAAAAGCTAAGTAAAACTTACCCTATGTAAATAAATAATCTTTAAAATATAAACATTTGTGCTATTAAACACACACACACACACACACACACAAATTGAACAAGTCATTAATGTATAGGCTACACATTAATGACTTGTACAATTTGTGTGTGTGTCTGTGTGTGTGTTGAATAGCACAAGTGATAACATTTTAAGATTTTCTATTTACATAGTTCATTGTGAACAATCAGAGGTTTATAAACAATATGTGTTCTGATATAACTGATGTACAATAGAGCTATTACTTTTGAATAATTAGCCTTGACATTAAATATTAGACATTTTGAGCAGCTGGATCTTTACATTTTTTTTTTTTTTTTTGCTGGATTATATTAAACTTTACCACAGTAAATACAATAAATAACCATTTAGGAATAAATGATGACAGACAAAAAGTGTAAATATATTTATTAGAAACAAAGCACACAAAGATATAATAACAATATAATAACATAATAATAATATGGAAAAACAATAGATGAATAATATTTAAACAATAAAGAACACACAATTGAATTTATTGCTGTAAAGTGGATTAGAGCACAGAATAAGTGTTTGTTACAGTCCTGTAGCCCTTTCAGTATTATAATATTGTCTTATTAGGGATTGTCAATTTCAAACATTGGCATATGTAAACAAAAGAGATCTATTTTCAAGAGTCATGCTTTCAAAAAAAAGAGAAAATAACTTAACTGTACCTTTAAAAAAAAAAGAAGCTTATTATTATCCATCCACAGGCTCAATAATTGTCAAAAGATAGTGGCAGTTCTGATTTGCTTGCCCTAATGTTCAGTGTTAATACAATTAAGCAAAGTGAACACATTCCCAATCTGACGTATGAACTAGCTAGAAGTCTAACTATAGGTGCACTTCAATCTTAAACACTAAAAACAACACTGAATTAAAAAGAGAAAAAAGGTCAAATGTACGGGGGAAGATCAAGTCATCTTTTTCTGCGGCGCTTAAGAGATTTCTTCACCTTCTCCGCCGCCTCTTTTGTCTTTGACATAGAAACTAATTTTTTTATTTTCAACGGCGATATCCGCCGTGGCCTTAGCCTCGCCTTGAGGCCCAGAGGAGTCAGCACCACCCTCACTTTCTTGAGCTCCACAGCCGCCATTTCTCCAGAGCCTTGTTGTTGTGAAGTCTCATCCTGTCAAAGAAAAATACATGGAGAACAATTTATCATTAGTCTGCAAATCAAGACAACATCTATGGATGTAGTCTCAGTACATGATATCAGTTTACCTTATTGGACCCTGGAGTGGACACCGCTGGCTCTGGTACACCATCTTCTGGGCTGGTGCTGCTCGACGTCACATCGGAATCAATCCTTGACCGCTTGCGGGGCTGAGGTGCACTTTTCCGGTGCCGCTTTCTCTTCTGCGGTGACGGGGCTGTCTCGGGCGGTGACCTCTCCTGTCCCTGGAGCGCTGCCTGGAAAAGTTTCCGGTGCTCGACGGCCTGCTTCACTGACAAGTTAGTGACATAGAACTTGTCAGCCGTGCGCACGTCATGGCACATGAACTTGGCCAACTTTTCTCGGTCTTCCGAAGCGTGCGTGAACTTGGCCTACAAACACAGAGGAAAAGAAGGGAAAACAAAGGAAAATTGATAAGATAAAGATGAGTGATAACCAAAAATATGTGCTCATGTGAGAAGACACTTACGTGGCTGGCGATTGACGTTCTTATGTCAGTGAAGGTCGGGCATCCAGGGAGGCCCATCTCCTTCCACGCCTCCTGGAAATACCCATTCAAATTTTTACATGGGTTGGGCTGGGACGTAAAAAAAAATAATGTGGCTTCCTCCCCGCCCGGCAGTCTGTCCTTCATGGCCAGAAACCGATTAGCCCAGGCATATTCATGGTCGTGAAGTGCAATCTGTGCTGGCCCAAATGCTCGATTTGTCTTGTGGCTGCATACCTGATCACACACACACACACACACACACACACACACACACACACACAAAAAGACAGTTAAGAACAGAACAGATAAATACAAGTCCCAAAAACATTTCTGTATATAAATGACAAACACTCACGTTTATGACATGCGCATTGTCGTTGTGGGAATACCGTGCCCCCTGCACCTCCTGGATAGTCATGTTGGTCAGGACACCTCCCCTGTGGCCGTAGAGGGACGCCAGGAAGGCTGCAAAGTGCCCATAGAAGCGCCACAGGTTTTTGTACGAGGGGTCCCTCTCCAAACTCTCTAAAAACAACAACAACAACAACAACGAGTAAAATCTCAGTAATTAAATGGCAAATAAATGTTTACAGTTAACTCCTTGAAGAGTACAAGTTGAAATGTTTGAATAAAAAAACTTACCCAGAAGTTCAGGGATGGCTTTTGATGCCAGCTCCTGGCACTTCAGGAGGGTCGCCTTGGACAAAACGCGGTCCTCCTTCCATGCCTTCACCGCTACCTGATGGATGGCCACGCCCCTGCCCATGCTCTTCAGGATCCGGCGCATCTCCCGGCGCAGCCCGATGAGGACAGTCTTACTCAGGTGGCAGGAGGTTGGAGGCGTTTCCGCAATGTAGTCCATAAACTGGGCCACATTCTGTGCATAGTGCTTTACTGTTGTCTCCTTCATGAGCAACTGCCTGAGGGACGAGATCCATCTGCACACAGACCAAAAAAAACAACAACATCAGAAATCAGGAAACACTCAATTCAAAGTACCATCACATACGCAAAAGTGCACAGATGGGCTGATCATGTACAGAATTAGGTTTGCAGCAAAAACACCAAATTCTAAAAAGAATCCCATAAGAAATCTATTTGACAGCATCACATCACAGCTGTTAAAAGTGCAACATTATCAGGACCACGGACAGCGCAGTTCAGAGTCCAAAGCAAAAACACCAAATTCAAAACATAATTTGACTATAACTTAAAGGAAGTTACAGCGCAATTACTTCAAAATTGACTAGGGTTGAGAAGGTACAATTTCAAGTAATCCACTGTTATTACATGCAAAATTACTTTAAATTATCAGCACGCACCTGCTAGTATAACTTTAAGTAAATCAATGCAACTACATGCACCTTACTTCAAAATTTATTAGGGTTGTGAAGGCACAATTTCAAGTAATCCACTGTTATTACATGCAAAATTACTCAAAGTTATACTAGCGGGTGCGTGCTGATAATTTAAAGTAAATCAATGCAACTACATGCACCTTACTTCAAAATTTACTAGGGTTGTGAAGGTACAATTTCAAGTAATCCACTGTTATTACATGCAAAATTACTCAAAGTTATACTAGCGGGTGCGTGCTGATAATTTAAAGTAAATCAATGCAACTACATGCACCTTACTTCAAAATTTACTAGGGTTGTGAAGGTACAATTTCAAGTAATCCACTGTTATTACATGCACAATTTCAAAACACCAAAAACACCAAATTCAAAACTGCATCACATCACAGCTGTTAAAAGTGCAACATTAGCCTTACAACTTCAGGACCATGGACAGCTCTATTTTACTATTTGAACAAGCTTCAGAACACAAGAAGAACAAGACTTACTTATGTATCCTTGACGTCTCGTTCAAAAAGCAAGGCTGGCGAGGTTTTTCTTCCCTTCTGACATATATCCAAGAAATTTCTTGATTCTATACATCTTCCCGCTCACATTTTCCCTCATCTTATAGGAAGGATCCGGGCCTTCTTGGTGGCTCCTGTATTCTTCCAGCAGCGAATCTGCACACAAAGAATGAGGAAAATAAAGAGACTGTCAGCACAGTCACAGCCTTTCATAAAACATTTAACACACACACACACACACACACATATTTAATCGAGATTAATCGCATCCAAAATAAAAGTTTGTGTTTACATAATATATGTGTGTGTACTGTGTATAATTATTTTGTATATATAAATACACACACATGCATGTATATATTTAAGATTTATACATCATTTATATTATTAATATTATTTTTATTTTTTTGCTTTTTCCTTTTTTACAACACATTTATTAAAACAAATTTTTACAACCGTGCAAATGTTATACTCACTCAGGACCACCACGTGATCGGGGTAGTGAGGTGGACTTGAGGTTTGAGGCACCTCGCTGCTGGATGTCTGGGGGACGGAGGGCGGCTGGGTGTCGGAGGGCGGCTGGGTGTCGGAGGGCAACTCGTGGCTGGAGGGTGCAGTGGGCTCGTCAGGGTCCCCACTCTCTTCATCTGGCCCAAGGGAGGAGAGGAGTTTTTTTGTCACCTGCTGGACTCTGGCTGAACCCCTTGCTGAAGACCTCCTTTTCAGCACCCGGTACCGCCGGGTAACAGTTTTGAGGGCACCTGACAGGGTGTCGATTTGCTGATTCAAATCGCTGATCTGTGCCCTCATCTTTGCTACTCGGCGGTTACAAGAAGCATTATCGCAGTCCTTGTCCTCCTCATCCTCCTCAAAAACTGGCACAACGTCTTCCTCCATCAAGGAGTATTCAGCAGGTAACAGGTCGAGGGTGGAGACCATTGGCACCTCTGGCTGAGACGCCCTCAGCGCACTCAAGCTCTCCAGCACTCTTACCCGCTTGCTGGACTTCACATATTCGTCCTTGGCTGCCTCGGATATTTCACTGTGCAGCTTCATGTGACGGTCCAGGCGAGAGGTGTCCTTTCCACAGCCAGGAACCGGACAGCGTCCTTGGCGGATGTTGACCCTTCCAGACTCCAAAGAGAGGAGCAATTTCCTCTCTTCTACATTTTTAACATTATGGAACATTTTTAAGTGTTGGCCTAGTCGTCCAAACAAACGGCAACACAACGGACACGATTCTACAGGCATGGCTGATAAAATCAGAATAAGAAGATTGCTGAAGTTCAGGATACACGTACACTGCTGCTGATGCTGAAGGTTCAGGGATCAAGAGAGTTGTGTCATGTAAAAACTCTGAACAGAGGACTTGTCTCATGAGTTCCCTCCCACTGAAGGCATAATTTGAATATAACTTAAAGGAAGTTACAGTGCAATTACTTCAAAATTGACTAGGATTGGGAAGGTAAAATTTCAAGTAATCCACTGTTATTACATGCAAAATTACTTAAAGTTATACTAGCAGGTTCATGCTGATAATTTCAAGTAAATCAATGCAACTGCATGCACCTTACTCCAAAATTGACTAGTGGAGGTCTGCAGGTATCATTTCAAGTAATCCACTGTTATTACATGCAAAATTACTTAAAGTTATACTAGCAGGTGTGTGCTGATAATTTCAAGTAAATCAATGCAACTACACGCAGCTTACTCCAAAATTGACTAGGGTTGTGAAGGTACAATTTCAAGTAATCCACTGTTATTACATGCAAAATTACTTAAAGTTATACTAGTGGGTGCGTGCTGATAATTTAAAGTAAATCAATGCAACTACATGTGCCATTAATTTACTAATGGAGGCCTGCAGGAATAATCTTAAGTAATTATCAACAATTACATGCACATTTTCTAGAAAATATACAAGGAGTGTGAAGGTATCATTTTAAGTAAGTGGACAAAGATCTTTTTAATAGAATGCTTTTTTCCCTTCTTTTTTCTGTGTGTGCAAAGACATAATGAGTGACAGCGGTATGCTGTCGTCAGAAGGAAGCAATCCTGTAAGTTGAAAAGAGTCCATTGTGGTAATAATTCACATTTCATTTTTTTAATTGTTTTTTTCTTTAACCAGATAACAACTGAGATGATAAGCCGCACTGTAAGTAAACTTGTCATTAAACAGTGCATCCATCTATTTTTAGAAAGAGATTATTGTTTGTTGTCCAGTTGGACGGCTGTTGTATTGTGTTTTTTGTGCAGGACAGCGAACACCCTTCATCTTCTGAGGAGGGAGATCCTATTCCTCCTCCTCACCTTCCTCTTTTCCTTCCTCCTCCACCCCCACCTCCTCCGCCACTCCTTTTTCCAGTTTTGCCTCCTCAGCGGGAGTTTGATGAGGTAAAGGAAATATTCAATGTAGCCTGTCAAACTCTCTAATTGCCATTGTTTTGTAAATTTTTTGTTTGATTTTTATTTCTCTCCAGTATTTTGCAGACGACGAGGAGGAGGAGGAGGAGGAGGAGGAGGAGGAGGAGGAGGAGGAGGAGGAGGAGGAGGAGGATGACTGATAATATTTTTTTTAAATAAAATTTTTTAATAAATATTTTAGATATCAGTTTGGTCTTCTCATCTCGTTTTTTAAAATATATATTTCCAACACAACCTGTACATTTCTCATCACTGTCCATTATATCTGCGAAATAACCTCATGTCTGAGCCGTAGGCTGTAATACATATGTAATAAAAATGTCACAAAAAGACACACAAAGATATTAAAATTCAACAATAATAATAATAATAATAATAATCATTACCCTAAAAATTAACTGCCCACGGACTCCTTACAGGTCCCTCTTGAATAGATTGCATGTCGGATGCTGTTTTTGACCGGGCATAACTCAGGAACCCAGCCGACTTTGGGCTCCATACTCTGGGGTCATAGGGGGCCCATGGGTGCCTACCCAACCCCGGAGTATGGACCTCCAAGTCGGCTTGGTTTTCGAGATACTCCCGGTCAAAGTCCCATCTTTGACCGGGCATTACTCAGGAACCAAGCCGACTTTGGGCTCCATGCTCTGGGGTCATGGGGGACCCATGGGTGCCTACCTAACCCCGGAGTTTGGACCTCCAAGTCGGCTTGGTTTCCGAGATACACCCGGTCAAAGCTGGACAGGAAGTGGCCGTATCTCGGAAACGGAAAGGCCCAGGAGCTGGAGACGGTGGGGTCTGAAGGGGCCCTAAGGGCCCTCCTCATGCCCGGAGTTTGGAGCTCCAACTCGGCTTAACTCCCAAGATACACCCGGTTATATATAGGGGACTTTTGGACAAAACGGTCTATATCTCGGAAAGTACGAGTCCCAGCGGGTCGTCCTTCGGGGTGCTGAGGGTCCCCCATGGGCCCTCTCAGACCCCAGAGTCCCGAGCCTCTGGGGCCCTTCCTTCTGAATTGCACCCTTCCCTGTTGGCCCCCGTATCTCGGCCTTAGGGGGCGCTAGAAGCACGGGCCATGGCCCGTTGGAGAGGGCCCCTCGGGACCTTACTTTGACCCGAGTTTGGTGTTGCTAGGTGGCCGGGCCCCCGAGTTATGGCCGTTCAAAGTTTGGAGCCCACCTGTAACTTATTTGACAGAGTCCCTGTAGGCTCCCCGTGGACATTGCATTAAAATGGTCATATTTCACAAATAATGTGGTTATTTTTGGTCAAACCTACTGTACACCACTCAGGGGACACAGCTCCACACACTGATGTACATTACAGCCATTAATTATGCATAATTTGCATAAAATCATAATGTCCACCAACTGCTCACAGGGGCACCGTCAAATAAGTTGCAGGTGGGATGCTGTTTTTGACTTAGAAATTTTCAGCGGGTGGATCCTCAGGAACCTTGGGTTGGAGAAAGTGGATCCTCAGGAACCTTGGGTCTGATTATCTTAAAATGTTAATTTAGAGGTGAAATCTACTGTACTCCACTCAGGGGACACAGCTCCACACACTGATGTACATTACAGCCATTAATTATGCATAATTTGCATAAAATCATACTGTCCACCAACTGCTCACAGGGGCACCGTCAAATAAGTTACAGGTGGGATGCTGTTTTTGACTTAGAAATTTTCAGCGGGTGAATCCCTGTAAAGAATGGGGGATTTCATCACATGTGGTGAAGTCCAGTGAGTAGCTTATTAAGTTACAGGTGGGATGCTGTTTTTGACCGGGCATTACTCAGGAACCAAGCCGACTTTGGGCTCCATACTCTGGGGTCATGGGGGGCCCATGGGTGCCTACCCAACCCCGGAGTATGGACCTCCAAGTCGGCTTGGTTTTCGAGATACTCCCGGTCAAAGTCCCATCTTTGACCGGGCATTACTCAGGAACCAAGCCGACTTTGGGCTCCATACTCCTGGGTCATGGGGGGCCCATGGGTGCCTACCCAACCCCGGAGTATGGACCTCCAAGTCGGCTTGGTTTTTGAGATACACCCTGTCAAAGCTGGACAGGAAGTGGCCGTATCTCGGAAACGGAAAGGCCCAGGAGCTGGAGACGGTGGGGTCTGAAGGGGCCCTAAGGGCCCTCCTCCTGCCCGGAGTTTGAAGCTCAAACTCGGCTTAACTCCCAAGATACACCTGGTTATACATAGGGGACTTTTGGACAAAACGGTCGATATCTCGGAAAGTACGAGTCCCAGCGGGTCGTCCTTCGGGGTGGTGAGGGTCCCCCAGGGGCCCTCTCAGACCCCAGAGTCCCGAGCCTCTGGGACCCTTCCTTCTGAATTGCACCCTTTCCTGTTGGCCCCCGTATCTCGGCCTTAGGGGGCGCTAGAAGCACGGGCCTTGGCCCGTTGGACAGGGCCCCTCGGGACCTTACTTTGACCCGAGTTTGGTGTTGCTAGGTGGCCGGGCCCCCGAGTTATAGCCGTTCAAAGTTTGGAGCCCACCTGTAACTTATTTGACAGAGTCCCTGTAGGCTCCCCGTGGACATTGCATTAAAATGGTCATATTTCACAAATAATGTGGTTATTTTTGGTCAAACCTACTGTACACCACTCAGGGGACACAGCTCCACACACTGATGTACATTACAGCCATTAATTATGCATAATTTGCATAAAATCATAATGTCCACCAACTGCTCACAGGGGCACCGTCAAATAAGTTGCAGGTGGGATGCTGTTTTTGACTTAGAAATTTTCAGCGGGTGGATTCTCAGGAACCTTGGGTTGGAGAAAGTGGATCCTCAGGAACCTTGGGTCTGATTATCTGAAAATGTTAATTTATAGGTGAAACCTACTGTACACCACTAAGGGGACACAGCTCCACACACTGATGTACATTACAGCCATTAATTATGCATAATTTGCATAAAATCATACTGTCCACCAACTGCTCACAGGGGCACCGTCAAATAAGTTACAGGTGGGATGCTGTTTTTGACTTAGAAATTTTCAGCGGGTGGATCCTCAGGAACCTTGGCTTGGAGAAAGTGGATCCTCAGGAACATTGGGTCTGATTATCTGAAAATGTTAATTTATGAGGTGAAACCTACTGTACACCACTCAGGGGACACAGCTCCACACACTGATGTACATTTCAGCCATTAATTATGCATAATTTGCATAAAATCATACTGTCCACCAACTGCTCACAGGGGCACCGTCAAATAAGTTGCAGGTGGGATGCTGTTTTTGACTTAGAAATTTTCAGCGGGTGGATTCTCAGGAACCTTGGGTTGGAGAAAGTGGATCCTCAGGAACCTTGGGTCTGATTATCTGAAAATGTTAATTTATAGGTGAAACCTACTGTACACCACTCAGGGGACACAGCTCCACACACTGATGTACATTACAGCCATTAATTATGCATAATTTGCATAAAATCATAATGTCCACCAACTGCTCACAGGGGCACCGTCAAATAAGTTGCAGGTGGGATGCTGTTTTTGACTTAGAAATTTTCAGCGGGTGGATCCTCAGGAACCTTGGGTTGGAGAAAGTGGATCCTCAGGAACATTGGGTCTGATTATCTGAAAATGTTAATTTATGAGGTGAAACCTACTGTACACCACTCAGGGGACACAGCTCCACACACTGATGTACATTACAGCCATTAATTATGCATAATTTGCATAAAATCATAATGTCCACCAACTGCTCACAGGGGCACCGTCAAATAAGTTGCAGGTGGGATGCTGTTTTTGACTTAGAAATTTTCAGCGGGTGGATCCTCAGGAACCTTGGGTTGGAGAAAGTGGATCCTCAGGAACTTTGGGTCTGATTATCTGAAAATGTTAATTTATAGGTGAAACCTACTGTACACCACTCAGGGGACACAGCTCCACACACTGATGTACATTACAGCCATTAATTATGCATAATTTGCATAAAATCATAATGTCCACCAACTGCTCACAGGGGCACCGTCAAATAAGTTGCAGGTGGGATGCTGTTTTTGACTTAGAAATTTTCAGCGGGTGGATCCTCAGGAACCTTGGGTTAGAGAAAGTGGATCCTCAGGAACCTTGGGTCTGATTATCTGAAAATTGTAATTTATGGGTGAAATCTACTGTACACCACTCAGGGGACACAGCTCCACACACTGATGTACATTAAAGCCATTAATTATGCATAATTTGCATAAAATCATACTGTCCACCAACTGCTCACAGGGGCACCGTCAAATAAGTTACAGGTGGGATGCTGTTTTTGACTTAGAAATTTTCAGCGGGTGAATCCCTGTAAAGAATGGGGGATTTCATCACATGTGGTGAAGTCCAGTGAGTAGCTTATTAAGTTACAGGTGGGATGCTGTTTTTGACCGGGCATTACTCAGGAACCAAGCCGACTTTGGGCTCCATACTCTGGGGTCATGGGGGGCCCATGGGTGCCTACCCAACCCCGGAGTATGGACCTCCAAGTCGGCTTGGTTTTCGAGATACACCCGGTCAAAGTCCCATCTTTGACCGGGCATTACTCAGGAACCAAGCCGACTTTGGGCTCCATACTCTGGGGTCATAGGGGGCCCATGGGTGCCTACCCAACCCCGGAGTATGGACCTCCAAGTCGGCTTGGTTTTCGAGATACACCCGGTCAAAGTCCCATCTTTGACCGGGCATTACTCAGGAACCAAGCCGACTTTGGGCTCCATACTCTGGGGTCATGGGGGAACCATGGGTGCCTACCTAAACCCGGAGTATGGGCCTCCAAGTCGGCTTGGTTTCCGAGATACACCCGGTCAAAGCTGGACCGGAAGTGGCCGTATCTCGGAAACGGAAAGCCCCAGGAGCTGGAGACGGTGGGGTCTGAAGGGGCCCTAAGGGCCCTCCTCATGCCCGGAGTTTGGAGCTCCAACTCGGCTTAACTCCCAAGATACACCCGGTTATACATAGGGAACTTTTGGACAAAACGGTCGATATCTCGGAAAGTACGAGTCCCAGCGGGTCGTCCTTCGGGGTGATGAGGGTCCCCCAGGGGCCCTCTCAGACCCCAGAGTCCCGAGCCTCTGGGGCCCTTCCTTCTGAATTACACACTTTCCTGTTGGCCCCCGTATCTCGGCCTGTGGGGGCGCTAGAACCACGGGTCAGGGCCCGTTGGAGAGGGCCCCTCAAGACCTTACTTTGACCCGAGTTTGGTGTTGCTAGGTGGCCGGGCCCCCGAGTTATGGCCGTTCAAAGTTTGGAGCCCACCTGTAACTTATTTGACGGAGCCCCTGTAGGCTCCCGGTGGACATTGCATTAAAAGGTCATATTTCATAAATAAAGTGCATATTTGTGGTCAAACCTACTGTACACCACTCAGGGGACACAGCTCCACACACTGATGTACATTACAGCCATTAATTATGCATAATTTGCATAAAATCATAATGTCCACCAACTGCTCACAGGGGCACCGTCAAATAATTTGCAGGTGGGATGCTGTTTTTGACTTAGAAATTTTCAGCGGGTGGATCCTCAGGAACCTTGGCTTGGAGAAAGTGGATCCTCAGGAACCTTGGGTCTGATTATCTGAAAATGTTAATTTATAGGTCAAACCTACTGTACACCACTCAGGGGACACAGCTCCACACACTGATGTACATTACAGCCATTAATTATGCATAATTTGCATAAAATCATAATGTCCACCAACTGCTCACAGGGGCACCGTCAAATAAGTTGCAGGTGGGATGCTGTTTTTGACTTAGAAATTTTCAGCGGGTGGATCCTCAGGAACCTTGGGTTGGAGAAAGTGGATCCTCAGGAACCTTGGGTCTGATTATCTGAAAATGTTAATTTATAGGTGAAACCTACTGTACACCACTCAGGGGACACAGCTCCACACACTGATGTACATTACAGCCATTAATTATGCATAATTTGCATAAAATCATAATGTCCACCAACTGCTCACAGGGGCACCGTCAAATAAGTTGCAGGTGGGATGCTGTTTTTGACTTAGACATTTTCAGCGGGTGAATCCCTGTAAAGAATGGGGGATTTCATCACATGTGGTGAAGTCCAGTGAGTAGCTTATTAAGTTACAGGTGGGATGCTGTTTTTGACCGGGCATTACTCAGGAACCAAGCCGACTTTGGGCTCCATACTCTGGGGTCATGGGGGGCCCATGGGTGCCTACCCAACCCCGGAGTATGGACCTCCAAGTCGGCTTGGTTTTCGAGATACTCCCGGTCAAAGTCCCATCTTTGACCGGGCATTACTCAGGAACCAAGCCGACTTTGGGCTCCATGCTCTGGGGTCATGGGGGACCCATGGGTGCCTACCTAACCCCGGAGTTTGGACCTCCAAGTCGGCTTGGTTTCCGAGATACACCCGGTCAAAGCTGGACAGGAAGTGGCCGTATCTCGGAAACGGAAAGGCCCAGGAGCTGGAGACGGTGGGGTCTGAAGGGGCCCTAAGGGCCCTCCTCATGCCCGGAGTTTGGAGCTCCAACTCGGCTTAACTCCCAAGATACACCCGGTTATACATAGGGGACTTTTGGACAAAACGGTCGATATCTCGGAAAGTACGAGTCCCAGCGGGTCGTCCTTCGGGGTGCTGAGGGTCCCCCATGGGCCCTCTCAGACCCCAGAGTCCCGAGCCTCTGGGGCCCTTCCTTCTGAATTGCACCCTTTCCTGTTGGCCCCCGTATCTCGGCCTTAGGGGGCGCTAGAAGCACGGGCCATGGCCCCTTGGAGAGGGCCCCTCGGGACCTTACTTTGACCCGAGTTTGGTGTTGCTAGGTGGCCGGGCCCCCGAGTTATGGCCGTTCAAAGTTTGGAGCCCACCTGTAACTTATTTGACAGAGTCCCTGTAGGCTCCCCGTGGACATTGCATTAAAATGGTCATATTTCACAAATAATGTGGTTATTTTTGGTCAAACCTACTGTACACCACTCAGGGGACACAGCTCCACACACTGATGTACATTACAGCCATTAATTATGCATAATTTGCATAAAATCATAATGTCCACCAACTGCTCACAGGGGCACCGTCAAATAAGTTGCAGGTGGGATGCTGTTTTTGACTTAGAAATTTTCAGCGGGTGAATCCCTGTAAAGAATTGGGGATTTCATCACATGTGGTGAAGTCCAGTGAGTAGCTTATTAAGTTACAGGTTGGATGCTGGTTTTTGGATGCTGGACACCACGAGTATGGAGCCCAAATTCGGCTTGATCCCTTAGATATGTGACAGTGGGGACCCTAGGCTACCAGGATGCGAAGTTTGGGGCCCCTCGGACCCCCGGGGGCCGAACAGTAGCCGAGGACACGTGCAACTTATTGCATGCGTTTTCATAGGTGGTTCGTTGGATGGTGTAACAAAAGGTCTGGAGACCAGGGGCCAAAAGATTGCAGGGGCCCCAAATTTGACACAGTGGTAGTCCAGGGGCCCCCCATTCAGGATCTTGAGTTTCAGGGGCCTAGGGGGGGGCAAAAAATTTCCCTGCACCCTAGGGACTCGTCCTCCTAGTATGTGTTAGTGGGGACCCTAGGCTACCAGGATGCGAAGTTTGGGGCCCCTCGGACCACCGGGGGCCGAACAGTAGCCGAGGACACGTGCAACTTATTGCATGCGTTTTCATAAGTGGTTCGTGGACAGTGGACCAAAAGGTCCGATTGGCCCCAAATCGACGCCCACGTCTCGTCAGGGGCCCCTGGGGCCGTATCTGGAGCCTCGTGTCCCCTCGACCCGTTTTCGTGCTTAATTGGCCCAATTGTCTACAAACAGCCTATGTCAAATAGGTTGCAGGGCGGACGTCTGGAAAGCAGGGGTCAAAAGGTCGCAGGGGCTCCAAATTTGGCACGGTGGTAGTCCAGGGGCCCCCCGTTCAGGTTCTTGAGTTTCAGGGGCCTAGGTGGGGGCAAAAAATTTCCCTGCGCCCTAGGGACTCGTCCTCATAGTATGTGGCAATGGGGCCCCTAGGCTACCAGAATGCGAAGTTTGAGGCCCCTCGGACCCCCGGGGGCCGAACAGTAGCCGAGGACACGTGCAACTTATTGCATGCATTTTCATAGGTGGTTCGTGGACATTTGACACTTAGGTGGATGTTTAGGCTGTTCGCGGGACGTGAGGAAGACTACGGTGAAGAGTAGTCACTCAGGTGGCACTTTAGGCACTCTGTTGACGAATTGGTGAAAATAGGCTCCTAGGTGGACATTTAGGCTGTTAGGGGGATGTTTAGGCTGTCCGTGGACATTTCAGGCTGTCAGGGGGACGTTTAGGCTCGCTGTGGACATTTAGGCTGTTAGGGGGATGTTTAGGCTGTCCGTGGACAGGGGGCGTGTCCGAGATCGATCCCCGCCCCCTGGCTTCATTTAGGCTGTTAGGGGGACGTTTAGGCTCCCCGTGGACATTTTAGGCTGTTAGGGGGACGTTTAGGCTGTCCGTGGACACTTTAGGCTGTTAGGGGGACGTTTAGGCTGTCCGTGGACACTTTAGGCTGTTAGGGGGACATTTAGGCTCCTCGTGGACATTTTAGGCTGTTAGGGGGATGTTTAGGCTGTCCGTGGACAGGGGGCGTGTCCGGGATCGATCCCCGCCCCCCTGGCTTCATTTAGGCTGTAAGGGGGATGTTTAGGCTGTCCGTGGACATTTTAGGCTGTCAGGGGGACGTTTAGGCTCCCCGTGGACAAGAGGAAGACTATGGTAGGTATTAAGCAGTCAGGGGACACCTAACGCACTTCGTGGACGAAAGGATGAAGAATAAGCTGTTAGGGGGATGGTAACGCACTCCGTGGACGAAAGGATGAAGAATAGGCTGTTAGGGGGATGGTACGTGCAGTTCTTGGACACTGGGGCCCCGTGGACTCCGTAGGCCGTCCGTGGACACCCCCGATGGAGCGTGGTCGCCCCCTAGAGGTGTCCATACAGGGCCCTATGGGCAATGCAGTGCATTGCTACGCCTTACCCCTCGAAAACGCAAAGTGTCCATTTCACCATTGACTTAAGCGGCAAATGGGCGTCCATTTGGTGCAGCGATCCCTCCGAGTGCTTAAGTGTCCAATGGCAGCTTAAATGAATGGGCAAATGTCCACCAACTGCACCGTTTCCCTTACGCGTGTAAAGCGAACGTGATAACCACTACACTACGGAAACTCGAGTTGGAAAACAGTCCGACCTCTTCTAGCGTACGCTTGTTCAAAAGCAACTGAAACGATAGACGGCCCAGTGTTCTGAAAATGGCAAAAAGCTGCTATTTTGGTGGCAGACCAAACATTTTTCAGTACTCTACAGCAGAGGTCTTCAATCCTGCTTCTGGAGGGCCACTGTACTGCAGAGTTTAGTTCCAACCTGCTTCAGCACACCTGCCTTTGTATTTTCAAGGGATCCTGAAGAGCTTGATGAGCTGATTCAGGTGTGTTTGATTAGGGTTGGAACTAAACTCTGCAGGACAGTGACCCTCCATGAGCAGGATTGAAGACCTCTGCTCTACAGGAAACCTCAATGGTCATTTGTTTTATTTTTGCCCTTTTCTAAAGAGTTTACACCGCAAATCGCTCTGCAAGTGTACTGAGCTACTCAACAGAAAACCGCATAAGACATTTTTGCAAAGACTACCCACAGTTTCCGCCCAGTTTCGAACTGGGGACCTTTCGCGTGTGAGGCGAACGTGATAACCACTACACTACGGAAACCTGTCTTCAGGGTGCAGACATAAATCTTCTGGTGCACTATTGTTAAAAAGTGTATAAAGGTAAAGAGAGCTGAACCCTCTGAGCCTGGCCAAAAGTTGATATTTTCTGTCGAAATACTACCACTGTTTCTGCTCGGTATCGAACCGAGGACCTTTCGCGTGTTAGGCGAACGTGATGACCACTACACTACAGAAACCTCATGGCGTGTAGCATGTGCTTTTTCGAAGATGGCTCTGCCCCATATTCTGCCATGCAAGCAGTGTGAAAGTCTGTAAATTCCACAAACAACAGAACAGCGCTCATTCGGCATGGCAGTCTGCCTACAGCTCCTTGGTACGATGGCCTTCACCTGCCTCAAAAGTAAGGACTTTGTAGCCAATTTCAGCATGTATATTAAAAAAAAGCCTCCACTTGTTTCCGCCCAGTTTTGAACTGGGGACCTTTCGCGTGTAAAGCGAACGTGATAACCACTACACTACGGAAACTCGAGTTGGAAAACAGTCCGACCTCTTCTAGCGTACGCTTGTTCAAAAGCAACTGAAACGATAGACTGCCCAGTGTTCTGAAAATGGCAAAAAGCTGCTATTTTGGTGGCAGACCAAACATTTTTCAGTACTCTACAGCAGAGGTCTTCAATCCTGCTTCTGGAGGGCCACTGTACTGCAGAGTTTAGTTCCAACCTGCTTCAGCACACCTGCCTTTGTATTTTCAAGGGATCCTGAAGAGCTTGATGAGCTGATTCAGGTGTGTTTGATTAGGGTTGGAACTAAACTCTGCAGGACAGTGACCCTCCATGAGCAGGATTGAAGACCTCTGCTCTACAGGAAACCTCAATGGTCATTTGTTTATTTTTGCCCTTTTCTAAAGAGTTTACACCGCAAATCGCTCTGCAAGTGTACTGAGCTACTCAACAGAAAACCGCATAAGACATTTTTGCAAAGACTACCCACAGTTTCCGCCCAGTTTCGAACTGGGGACCTTTCGCGTGTGAGGCGAACGTGATAACCACTACACTACGGAAACCTGTCTGCAGGGTGCAGACATAAATCTTCTGGTGCACTATTGTTAAAAAGTGTATAAAGGTAAAGAGAGCTGAACCCTCTGAGCCTGGCCAACAGTTGATATTTTCTGTCGAAATACTACCACTGTTTCTGCTCGGTTTCGAACCGAGGACCTTTCGCGTGTTAGGCGAACGTGATGACCACTACACGACAGAAACCTCATGGCGTGTAGCATGTGCTTTTTCGAAGATGGCTCCGCCCCATATTCTGCCATGCAAGCAGTGTGAAAGTCTGTAAATTCCACAAACAACAGAACAGCGCTCATTCGGCATGGCAGTCTGCCTACAGCTCCTTGGTACGATGGCCTTCACCTGCCTCAAAAGTAAGGACTTTGTAGCCAATTTCAGCATGTATATTAAAAAAAAGCCTCCACTTGTTTCCGCCCAGTTTTGAACTGGGGACCTTTCGCATGTAAAGCGAACGTGATAACCACTACACTACGGAAACTCGAGTTGGAAAACAGTCCGACCTCTTCTAGCGTACGCTTGTTCAAAAGCAACTGAAACGATAGACAGCCCAGTGTTCTGAAAATGGCAAAAAGCTGCTATTTTGGTGGCAGACCAAACATTTTTCAGTACTCTACAGCAGAGGTCTTCAATCCTGCTTCTGGAGGGCCACTGTACTGCAGAGTTTAGTTCCAACCTGCTTCAGCATTCCTGCCTTTGTATTTTCAAGGGATCCTGAAGAGCTTGATGAGCTGATTCAGGTGTGTTTGATTAGGGTTGGAACTAAACTCTGCAGGACAGTGACCCTCCATGAGCAGGATTGAAGACCTCTGCTCTACAGGAAACCTCAATGGTCATTTGTTTTATTTTTGCCCTTTTCTAAAGAGTTTACACCGCAAATCGCTCTGCAAGTGTACTGAGCTACTCAACAGAAAACCGCATAAGACATTTTTGCAAAGACTACCCACAGTTTCCGCCCAGTTTCGAACTGGGGACCTTTCGCGTGTGAGGCGAACGTGATAACCACTACACTACGGAAACCTGTCTTCAGGGTGCAGACATAAATCTTCTGGTGCACTATTGTTAAAAAGTGTATAAAGGTAAAGAGAGCTGAACCCTCTGAGCCTGGCCAAAAGTTGATATTTTCTGTTGAAATACTACCACTGTTTCTGCTCGGTTTCGAACCGAGGACCTTTCGCGTGTTAGGCGAACTTGATGACCACTACACTACAGAAACCTCATGGCGTGTAGCATGTGCTTTTTCGAAGATGGCTCCGCCCCATTTTCTGTCATGCAAGCAGTGGGAAAGTCTGTAAATTCCACAAACAACAGAACAGAGCTCATTCGGCGTGGCAGTCTGCCTACAGCTCCTTGGTACGATGGCCTTCACCTGCCTCAAAAGTAAGGACTTTGTAGCCAATTTCAGCATGTATCTTAAAAAAAAGCCTCCACTTGTTTCCGCCCAGTTTTGAACTGGGGACCTTTCGCGTGTAAAGCGAACGTGATAACCACTACACTACGGAAACTCGAGTTGGAAAACAGTCCGACCTCTTCTAGCGTACGCTTGTTCAAAAGCAACTGAAACGATAGACGGCCCAGTGTTCTGAAAATGGCAAAAAGCTGCTATTTTGGTGGCAGACCAAACATTTTTCAGTACTCTACAGCAGAGGTCTTCAATCCTGCTTCTGGAGGGCCACTGTACTGCAGAGTTTAGTTCCAACCTGCTTCAGCACACCTGCCTTTGTATTTTCAAGGGATCCTGAAGAGCTTGATGAGCTGATTCAGGTGTGTTTGATTAGGGTTGGAACTAAACTCTGCAGGACAGTGACCCTCCATGAGCAGGATTGAAGACCTCTGCTCTACAGGAAACCTCAATGGTCATTTGTTTTATTTTTGCCCTTTTCTAAAGAGTTTACACCGCAAATCGCTCTGCAAGTGTACTGAGCTACTCAACAGAAAACCGCATAAGACATTTTTGCAAAGACTACCCACAGTTTCCGCCCAGTTTCGAACTGGGGACCTTTCGCGTGTGAGGCGAACGTGATAACCACTACACTACGGAAACCTGTCTGCAGGGTGCAGACATAAATCTTCTGGTGCACTATTGTTAAAAAGTGTATAAAGGTAAAGAGAGCTGAACCCTCTGAGCCTGGCCAACAGTTGATATTTTCTGTCGAAATACTACCACTGTTTCTGCTCGGTTTCGAACCGAGGACCTTTCGCGTGTTAGGCGAACGTGATGACCACTACACGACAGAAACCTCATGGCGTGTAGCATGTGCTTTTTCGAAGATGGCTCCGCCCCATATTCTGCCATGCAAGCAGTGTGAAAGTCTGTAAATTCCACAAACAACAGAACAGCGCTCATTCGGCATGGCAGTCTGCCTACAGCTCCTTGGTACGATGGCCTTCACCTGCCTCAAAAGTAAGGACTTTGTAGCCAATTTCAGCATGTATATTAAAAAAAAGCCTCCACTTGTTTCCGCCCAGTTTTGAACTGGGGACCTTTCGCGTGTAAAGCGAACGTGATAACCACTACACTACGGAAACTCTAGTTGGAAAACAGTCCGACCTCTTCTAGCGTACGCTTGTTCAAAAGCAACTGAAACGATAGACAGCCCAGTGTTCTGAAAATGGCAAAAAGCTGCTATTTTGGTGGCAGACCAAACATTTTTCAGTACTCTACAGCAGAGGTCTTCAATCCTGCTTCTGGAGGGCCACTGTACTGCAGAGTTTAGTTCCAACCTGCTTCAGCACACCTGCCTTTGTATTTTCAAGGGATCCTGAAGAGCTTGATGAGCTGATTCAGGTGTGTTTGATTAGGGTTGGAACTAAACTCTGCAGGACAGTGACCCTCCATGAGCAGGATTGAAGACCTCTGCTCTACAGGAAACCTCAATGGTCATTTGTTTTATTTTTGCCCTTTTCTAAAGAGTTTACACCGCAAATCGCTCTGCAAGTGTACTGAGCTACTCAACAGAAAACCGCATAAGACATTTTTGCAAAGACTACCCACAGTTTCCGCCCAGTTTCGAACTGGGGACCTTTCGCGTGTGAGGCGAACGTGATAACCACTACACTACGGAAACCTGTCTGCAGGGTGCAGACATAAATCTTCTGGTGCACTATTGTTAAAAAGTGTATAAAGGTAAAGAGAGCTGAACCCTCTGAGCCTGGCCAACAGTTGATATTTTCTGTCGAAATACTACCACTGTTTCTGCTCGGTTTCGAACCGAGGACCTTTCGCGTGTTAGGCGAACGTGATGACCACTACACGACAGAAACCTCATGGCGTGTAGCATGTGCTTTTTCGAAGATGGCTCCGCCCCATATTCTGCCATGCAAGCAGTGTGAAAGTCTGTAAATTCCACAAACAACAGAACAGCGCTCATTCGGCATGGCAGTCTGCCTACAGCTCCTTGGTACGATGGCCTTCACCTGCCTCAAAAGTAAGGACTTTGTAGCCAATTTCAGCATGTATATTAAAAAAAAGCCTCCACTTGTTTCCGCCCAGTTTTGAACTGGGGACCTTTCGCGTGTAAAGCGAACGTGATAACCACTACACTACGGAAACTCTAGTTGGAAAACAGTCCGACCTCTTCTAGCGTACGCTTGTTCAAAAGCAACTGAAACGATAGACAGCCCAGTGTTCTGAAAATGGCAAAAAGCTGCTATTTTGGTGGCAGACCAAACATTTTTCAGTACTCTACAGCAGAGGTCTTCAATCCTGCTTCTGGAGGGCCACTGTACTGCAGAGTTTAGTTCCAACCTGCTTCAGCACACCTGCCTTTGTATTTTCAAGGGATCCTGAAGAGCTTGATGAGCTGATTCAGGTGTGTTTGATTAGGGTTGGAACTAAACTCTGCAGGACAGTGACCCTCCATGAGCAGGATTGAAGACCTCTGCTCTACAGGAAACCTCAATGGTCATTTGTTTTATTTTTGCCCTTTTCTAAAGAGTTTACACCGCAAATCGCTCTGCAAGTGTACTGAGCTACTCAACAGAAAACCGCATAAGACATTTTTGCAAAGACTACCCACAGTTTCCGCCCAGTTTCGAACTGGGGACCTTTCGCGTGTGAGGCGAACGTGATAACCACTACACTACGGAAACCTGTCTTCAGGGTGCAGACATAAATCTTCTGGTGCACTATTGTTAAAAAGTGTATAAAGGTAAAGAGAGCTGAACCCTCTGAGCCTGGCCAAAAGTTGATATTTTCTGTCGAAATACTACCACTGTTTCTGCTCGGTTGCGAACCGAGGACCTTTCGCGTGTTAGGCGAACGTGATGACCACTACACTACAGAAACCTCATGGCGTGTAGCATGTGCTTTTTCGAAGATGGCTCCGCCCCATATTCTGTCATGCAAGCAGTGGGAAAGTCTGTAAATTCCACAAACAACAGAACAGAGCTCATTCGGCGTGGCAGTCTGCCTACAGCTCCTTGGTACGATGGCCTTCACCTGCCTCAAAAGTAAGGACTTTGTAGCCAATTTCAGCATGTATCTTAAAAAAAAGCCTCCACTTGTTTCCGCCCAGTTTTGAACTGGGGACCTTTCGCGTGTAAAGCGAACGTGATAACCACTACACTACGGAAACTCGAGTTGGAAAACAGTCCGACCTCTTCTAGCGTACGCTTGATCAAAAGCAACTGAAACGATAGACGGCCCAGTGTTCTGAAAATGGCAAAAAGCTGCTATTTTGGTGGCAGACCAAACATTTTTCAGTACTCTACAGCAGAGGTCTTCAATCCTGCTTCTGGAGGGCCACTGTACTGCAGAGTTTAGTTCCAACCTGCTTCAGCACACCTGCCTTTGTATTTTCAAGGGATCCTGAAGAGCTTGATGAGCTGATTCAGGTGTGTTTGATTAGGGTTGGAACTAAACTCTGCAGGACAGTGACCCTCCATGAGCAGGATTGAAGACCTCTGCTCTACAGGAAACCTCAATGGTCATTTGTTTTATTTTTGCCCTTTTCTAAAGAGTTTACACCGCAAATCGCTCTGCAAGTGTACTGAGCTACTCAACAGAAAACCGCATAAGACGTTTTTGCAAAGACTACCCACAGTTTCCGCCCAGTTTCGAACTGGGGACCTTTCGCGTGTGAGGCGAACGTGATAACCACTACACTACGGAAACCTGTCTTCAGGGTGCAGACATAAATCTTCTGGTGCACTATTGTTAAAAAGTGTATAAAGGTAAAGAGAGCTGAACCCTCTGAGCCTGGCCAAAAGTTGATATTTTCTGTCGAAATACTACCACTGTTTATGTTCGGTTTCGAACCGAGGACCTTTCGCGTGTTAGGCGAACGTGAAGACGACTACACTACAGAAACCTCATGGCATGTAGCATGTGCTTTTTCGAAGATGGCTCCGCCCCATATTCTGCCATGTAAGCAGTGGGAAAGTCTGTAAATTCCACAAACAACAGAACAGCGCTCATTCGGCATGGCAGTCTGCCTACAGCTCCTTGGTACGATGGCCTTCACCTGCCTCAAAAGTAAGGACTTTGTAGCAAATTTCAGCATGTATATTAAAAAAAAGCCTCCACTTGTTTCCGCCCAGTTTTGAACTGGGGACCTTTCGCGTGTAAAGCGAACGTGATAACCACTACACTACGGAAACTCGAGTTGGAAAACAGTCCGACCTCTTCTAGCGTACGCTTGTTCAAAAGCAACTGAAACGATAGACTGCCCAGTGTTCTGAAAATGGCAAAAAGCTGCTATTTTGGTGGCAGACCAAACATTTTTCAGTACTCTACAGCAGAGGTCTTCAATCCTGCTTCTGGAGGGCCACTGTACTGCAGAGTTTAGTTCCAACCTGCTTCAGCACACCTGCCTTTGTATTTTCAAGGGATCCTGAAGAGCTTGATGAGCTGATTCAGGTGTGTTTGATTAGGGTTGGAACTAAACTCTGCAGGACAGTGAACCTCCATGAGCAGGATTGAAGACCTCTGCTCTACAGGAAACCTCAATGGTCATTTGTTTTATTTTTGCCCTTTTCTAAAGAGTTTACACCGCAAATCGCTCTGCAAGTGTACTGAGCTACTCAACAGAAAACCGCATAAGACATTTTTGCAAAGACTACCCACAGTTTCCGCCCAGTTCCGAAATGGGGACCTTTCGCGTGTGAGGCGAACGTGATAACCACTACACTACGGAAACCTGTCTTCAGGGTGCAGACATAAATCTTCTGGTGCACTATTGTTAAAAAGTGTATAAAGGTAAAGAGAGCTGAACCCTCTGAGCCTGGCCAAAAGTTAATATTTTCTGTCAAAATACTACCACTGTTTCTGCTCGGTTTCGAACCGAGGACCTTTCGCGTGTTAGGCGAACGTGATGACCACTACACTACAGAAACCTCATGGCGTGTAGCATGTGCTTTTTCGAAGATGGCTCCGCCCCATATTCTGCCATGCAAGCAGTGTGAAAGTCTGTAAATTCCACAAACAACAGAACAGCGCTCATTCGGCATGGCAGTCTGCCTACAGCTCCTTGGTACGATGGCCTTCACCTGCCTCAAAAGTAAGGACTTTGTAGCAAATTTCAGCATGTATATTAAAAAAAAGCCTCCACTTGTTTCCGCCCAGTTTTGAACTGGGGACCTTTCGCGTGTAAAGCGAACGTTATAACCACTACACTACGGAAACTCGAGTTGGAAAACAGTCCGACCTCTTCTAGCGTACGCTTGTTCAAAAGCAACTGAAACGATAGACTGCCCAGTGATCTGAAAATGGCAAAAAGCTGCTATTTTGGTGGCAGACCAAACATTTTTCAGTACTCTACAGCAGAGGTCTTCAATCCTGCTTCTGGAGGGCCACTGTACTGCAGAGTTTAGTTCCAACCTGCTTCAGCACACCTGCCTTTGTATTTTCAAGGGATCCTGAAGAGCTTGATGAGCTGATTCAGGTGTGTTTGATTAGGGTTGGAACTAAACTCTGCAGGACAGTGAACCTCCATGAGCAGGATTGAAGACCTCTGCTCTACAGGAAACCTCAATGGTCATTTGTTTTATTTTTGCCCTTTTCTAAAGAGTTTACACCGCAAATCGCTCTGCAAGTGTACTGAGCTACTCAACAGAAAACCGCATAAGACATTTTTGCAAAGACTACCCACAGTTTCCACCCAGTTTCGAACTGGGGACCTTTCGCGTGTGAGGCGAACGTGATAACCACTACACTACGGAAACCTGTCTTCAGGGTGCAGACATAAATCTTCTGGAGCAATATTGTTTAAAAAGTGTATAAAGGTAAAGAGAGCTGAACCCTCTGAGCCTGGCCAAAAGTTGATATTTTTTGTCGAAATACTACCACTGTTTCTGCTCGGTTTCGAACCGAGGACCTTTCGCGTGTTAGGCGAACGTGATGACCACTACACTACAGAAACCTCATGGCGTGTAGCATGTGCTTTTTCGAAGATGGCTCCGCCCCATATTCTGCCATGCAAGCAGTGGGAAAGTCTGTAAATTCCACAAACAACAGAACAGCGCTCATTCGGCATGGCAGTCTGCCTACAGCTCCTTGGTACGATGGCCTTCACCTGCCTCAAAAGTAAGGACTTTGTAGCCAATTTCAGCATGTATATTAAAAAAAAGCCTCCACTTGTTTCCGCCCAGTTTTGAACTGGGGACCTTTCGCGTGTAAAGCGAACGTGACAACCACTACACTACGGAAACTCGAGTTGGAAAACAGTCCGACCTCTTCTAGCGTACGCTTGTTCAAAAGCAACTGAAACGATAGACTTCCCAGTGTTCTGAAAATGGCAAAAAGCTGCTATTTTGGTGGTAGACCAAACATTTTTCAGTACTCTACAGCAGAGGTCTTCAATCCTGCTTCTGGAGGGCCACTGTACTGCAGAGTTTAGTTCCAACCTGCTTCAGCACACCTGCCTTTGTATTTTCAAGGGATCCTGAAGAGCTTGATGAGCTGATTCAGGTGTGTTTGATTAGGGTTGGAACTAAACTCTGCAGGACAGTGACCCTCCATGAGCAGGATTGAAGACCTCTGCTCTACAGGAAACCTCAATGGTCATTTGTTTTATTTTTGCCCTTTTCTAAAGAGTTTACACCGCAAATCGCTCTGCAAGTGTACTGAGCTACTCAACAGAAAACCGCATAAGACATTTTTGCAAAGACTACCCACAGTTTCCACCCAGTTTCGAACTGGGGACCTTTCGCGTGTGAGGCGAACGTGATAACCACTACACTACGGAAACCTGTCTTCAGGGTGCAGACATAAATCTTCTGGAGCACTATTGTTAAAAAGTGTTTAAAGGTAAAGAGAGCTGAACCCTCTGAGCCTGGCCAAAAGTTGATATTTTTTGTCGAAATACTACCACTGTTTCTGCTCGGTTTCGAACCGAGGACCTTTCGCGTGTTAGGCGAACGTGATGACCACTACACTACAGAAACCTCATGGCGTGTAGCATGTGCTTTTTCGAAGATGGCTCCGCCCCATATTCTGCCATGCAAGCAGTGTGAAAGTCTGTAAATTCCACAAACAACAGAACAGCGCTCATTCGGCATGGCAGTCTGCCTACAGCTCCTTGGTACGATGGCCTTCACCTGCCTCAAAAGTAAGGACTTTGTAGCAAATTTCAGCATGTATATTAAAAAAAAGCCTCCACTTGTTTCCGCCCAGTTTTGAACTGGGGACCTTTCGCGTGTAAAGCGAACGTTATAACCACTACACTACGGAAACTCGAGTTGGAAAACAGTCCGACGTCTTCTAGCGTACGCTTGTTCAAAAGCAACTGAAACGATAGACTGCCCAGTGTTCTGAAAATGGCAAAAAGCTGCTATTTTGGTGGCAGACCAAACATTTTTCAGTACTCTACAGCAGAGGTCTTCAATCCTGCTTCTGGAGGGCCACTGTACTGCAGAGTTTAGTTCCAACCTGCTTCAGCACACATGCCTTTGTATTTTCAAGGGATCCTGAAGAGCTTGATGAGCTGATTCAGGTGTGTTTGATTAGGGTTGGAACTAAACTCTGCAGGACAGTGAACCTCCATGAGCAGGATTGAAGACCTCTGCTCTACAGGAAACCTCAATGGTCATTTGTTTTATTTTTGCCCTTTTCTAAAGAGTTTACACCGCAAATCGCTCTGCAAGTGTACTGAGCTACTCAACAGAAAACCGCATAAGACATTTTTGCAAAGACTACCCACAGTTTCCACCCAGTTTCGAACTGGGGACCTTTCGCGTGTGAGGCGAACGTGATAACCACTACACTACGGAAACCTGTCTTCAGGGTGCAGACATAAATCTTCTGGAGCAATATTGTTAAAAAGTGTATAAAGGTAAAGAGAGCTGAACCCTCTGAGCCTGGCCAAAAGTTGATATTTTTTGTCGAAATACTACCACTGTTTCTGCTCGGTTTCGAACCGAGGACCTTTCGCGTGTTAGGCGAACGTGATGACCACTACACTACAGAAACCTCATGGCGTGTAGCATGTGCTTTTTCGAAGATGGCTCCGCCCCATATTCTGCCATGCAAGCAGTGGGAAAGTCTGTAAATTCCACAAACAACAGAACAGCGCTCATTCGGCATGGCAGTCTGCCTACAGCTCCTTGGTACGATGGCCTTCACCTGCCTCAAAAGTAAGGACTTTGTAGCCAATTTCAGCATGTATATTAAAAAAAAGCCTCCACTTGTTTCCGCCCAGTTTTGAACTGGGGACCTTTCGCGTGTAAAGCGAACGTGACAACCACTACACTACGGAAACTCGAGTTGGAAAACAGTCCGACCTCTTCTAGCGTACGCTTGTTCAAAAGCAACTGAAACGATAGACTGCCCAGTGTTCTGAAAATGGCAAAAAGCTGCTATTTTGGTGGCAGACCAAACATTTTTCAGTACTCTACAGCAGAGGTCTTCAATCCTGCTTCTGGAGGGCCACTGTACTGCAGAGTTTAGTTCCAACCTGCTTCAGCACACCTGCCTTTGTATTTTCAAGGGATCCTGAAGAGCTTGATGAGCTGATTCAGGTGTGTTTGATTAGGGTTGGAACTAAACTCTGCAGGACAGTGACCCTCCATGAGCAGGATTGAAGACCTCTGCTCTACAGGAAACCTCAATGGTCATTTGTTTTATTTTTGCCCTTTTCTAAAGAGTTTACACCGCAAATCGCTCTGCAAGTGTACTGAGCTACTCAACAGAAAACCGCATAAGACATTTTTGCAAAGACTACCCACAGTTTCCACCCAGTTTCGAACTGGGGACCTTTCGCGTGTGAGGCGAACGTGATAACCACTACACTACGGAAACCTGTCTTCAGGGTGCAGACATAAATCTTCTGGAGCACTATTGTTAAAAAGTGTTTAAAGGTAAAGAGAGCTGAACCCTCTGAGCCTGGCCAAAAGTTGATATTTTTTGTCGAAATACTACCACTGTTTCTGCTCGGTTTCGAACCGAGGACCTTTCGCGTGTTAGGCGAACGTGATGACCACTACACTACAGAAACCTCATGGCGTGTAGCATGTGCTTTTTCGAAGATGGCTCCGCCCCATATTCTGTCATGCAAGCAGTGGGAAAGTCTGTAAATTCCACAAACAACAGAACAGCGCTCATTCGGCATGGCAGTCTGCCTACAGCTCCTTGGTACGATGGCCTTCACCTGCCTCAAAAGTAAGGACTTTGTAGCCAATTTCAGCATGTATATTAAAAAAAAGCCTCCACTTGTTTCCGCCCAGTTTTGAACTGGGGACCTTTCGCGTGTAAAGCGAACGTGATAACCACTACACTACGGAAACTCGAGTTGGAAAACAGTCCGACCTCTTCTAGCGTACGCTTGTTCAAAAGCAACTGAAACGATAGACTGCCCAGTGTTCTGAAAATGGCAAAAAGCTGCTATTTTGGTGGCAGACCAAACATTTTTCAGTACTCTACAGCAGAGGTCTTCAATCCTGCTTCTGGAGGGCCACTGTACTGCAGAGTTTAGTTCCAACCTGCTTCAGCACACCTGCCTTTGTATTTTCAAGGGATCCTGAAGAGCTTGATGAGCTGATTCAGGTGTGTTTGATTAGGGTTGGAACTCAACTCTGCAGGACAGTGACCCTCCATGAGCAGGATTGAAGACCTCTGCTCTACAGGAAACCTCAATGGTCATTTGTTTTATTTTTGCCCTTTTCTAAAGAGTTTACACCGCAAATCGCTCTGCAAGTGTACTGAGCTACTCAACAGAAAACCGCATAAGACATTTTTGCAAAGACTACCCACAGTTTCCGCCCAGTTCCGAAATGGGGACCTTTCGCGTGTGAGGCGAACGTGATAACCACTACACTACGGAAACCTGTCTTCAGGGTGCAGACATAAATCTTCTGGTGCACTATTGTTAAAAAGTGTATAAAGGTAAAGAGAGCTGAACCCTCTGAGCCTGGCCAAAAGTTAATATTTTCTGTCAAAATACTACCACTGTTTCTGCTCGGTTTCGAACCGAGGACCTTTCGCGTGTTAGGCGAACGTGATGACCACTACACTACAGAAACCTCATGGCGTGTAGCATGTGCTTTTTCGAAGATGGCTCCGCCCCATATTCTGCCATGCAAGCAGTGTGAAAGTCTGTAAATTCCACAAACAACAGAACAGCGCTCATTCGGCATGGCAGTCTGCCTACAGCTCCTTGGTACGATGGCCTTCACCTGCCTCAAAAGTAAGGACTTTGTAGCCAATTTCAGCATGTATATTAAAAAAAAGCCTCCACTTGTTTCCGCCCAGTTTTGAACTGGGGACCTTTCGCGTGTAAAGCGAACGTGACAACCACTACACTACGGAAACTCGAGTTGGAAAACAGTCCGACCTCTTCTAGCGTACGCTTGTTCAAAAGCAACTGAAACGATAGACTGCCCAGTGTTCTGAAAATGGCAAAAAGCTGCTATTTTGGTGGCAGACCAAACATTTTTCAGTACTCTACAGCAGAGGTCTTCAATCCTGCTTCTGGAGGGCCACTGTACTGCAGAGTTTAGTTCCAACCTGCTTCAGCACACCTGCCTTTGTATTTTCAAGGGATCCTGAAGAGCTTGATGAGCTGATTCAGGTGTGTTTGATTAGGGTTGGAACTAAACTCTGCAGGACAGTGACCCTCCATGAGCAGGATTGAAGACCTCTGCTCTACAGGAAACCTCAATGGTCATTTGTTTTATTTTTGCCCTTTTCTAAAGAGTTTACACCGCAAATCGCTCTGCAAGTGTACTGAGCTACTCAACAGAAAACCGCATAAGACATTTTTGCAAAGACTACCCACAGTTTCCACCCAGTTTCGAACTGGGGACCTTTCGCGTGTGAGGCGAACGTGATAACCACTACACTACGGAAACCTGTCTTCAGGGTGCAGACATAAATCTTCTGGAGCACTATTGTTAAAAAGTGTATAAAGGTAAAGAGAGCTGAACCCTCTGAGCCTGGCCAAAAGTTGATATTTTTTGTCGAAATACTACCACTGTTTCTGCTCGGTTTCGAACCGAGGACCTTTCGCGTGTTAGGCGAACGTGATGACCACTACACTACAGAAACCTCATGGCGTGTAGCATGTGCTTTTTCGAAGATGGCTCCGCCCCATATTCTGCCATGCAAGCAGTGTGAAAGTCTGTAAATTCCACAAACAACAGAACAGCGCTCATTCGGCATGGCAGTCTGCCTACAGCTCCTTGGTACGATGGCCTTCACCTGCCTCAAAAGTAAGGACTTTGTAGCAAATTTCAGCATGTATATTAAAAAAAAGCCTCCACTTGTTTCCGCCCAGTTTTGAACTGGGGACCTTTCGCGTGTAAAGCGAACGTGATAACCACTACACTACGGAAACTCGAGTTGGAAAACAGTCCGACCTCTTCTAGCGTACGCTTGTTCAAAAGCAACTGAAACGATAGACTGCCCAGTGTTCTGAAAATGGCAAAAAGCTGCTATTTTGGTGGCAGACCAAACATTTTTCAGTACTCTACAGCAGAGGTCTTCAATCCTGCTTCTGGAGGGCCACTGTACTGCAGAGTTTAGTTCCAACCTGCTTCAGCACACCTGCCTTTGTATCCTGAAGAGCTTGATGAGCTGATTCAGGTGTGTTTGATTAGGGTTGGAACTAAACTCTGCAGGACAGTGAACCTCCATGAGCAGGATTGAAGACCTCTGCTCTACAGGAAACCTCAATGGTCATTTGTTTTATTTTTGCCCTTTTCTAAAGAGTTTACACCGCAAATCGCTCTGCAAGTGTACTGAGCTACTCAACAGAAAACCGCATAAGACATTTTTGCAAAGACTACCCACAGTTTCCACCCAGTTTCGAACTGGGGACCTTTCGCGTGTGAGGCGAACGTGATAACCACTACACTACGGAAACCTGTCTTTAGGGTGCAGACATAAATCTTCTGGAGCAATATTGTTAAAAAGTGTATAAAGGTAAAGAGAGCTGAACCCTCTGAGCCTGGCCAAAAGTTGATATTTTTTGTCGAAATACTACCACTGTTTCTGCTCGGTTTCGAACCGAGGACCTTTCGCGTGTTAGGCGAACGTGATGACCACTACCACTACAGAAACCTCATGGCGTGTAGCATGTGCTTTTTCGAAGATGGCTCCGCCCCATATTCTGCCATGCAAGCAGTGGGAAAGTCTGTAAATTCCACAAACAACAGAACAGCGCTCATTCGGCATGGCAGTCTGCCTACAGCTCCTTGGTACGATGGCCTTCACCTGCCTCAAAAGTAAGGACTTTGTAGCCAATTTCAGCATGTATATTAAAAAAAAGCCTCCACTTGTTTCCGCCCAGTTTTGAACTGGGGACCTTTCGCGTGTAAAGCGAACGTGACAACCACTACACTACGGAAACTCGAGTTGGAAAACAGTCCGACCTCTTCTAGCGTACGCTTGTTCAAAAGCAACTGAAACGATAGACTGCCCAGTGTTCTGAAAATGGCAAAAAGCTGCTATTTTGGTGGCAGACCAAACATTTTTCAGTACTCTACAGCAGAGGTCTTCAATCCTGCTTCTGGAGGGCCACTGTACTGCAGAGTTTAGTTCCAACCTGCTTCAGTGTTATGAATGTCACAGGTTACCATGTGTTTGGTGTCAATCTCTCTCTGAGATCGATTGCTCCTGTCTGCCTCGCTGTGACTGCTGCTGCTGTGAGTTTGTTTGCTGCGTCTAAGCCTCGTATTAGCTTCGTGTTTCTTTCTGTTTTGAACCATCATTTATTATAAATTCTAGTTGTTTATACTACTAAATACAGCTTACTCAACATCTCAGATTAACCTGACATTGCTAGCTTCCGTTATTGTCAGCACAACACGCTAACTCGCTAGCCTTTTAACGCACCACCCGTGCGCTCAGTTATTTGTTTTTCTCTCGCGCGCCCGCGCCTTTGAGTTCATAAAAGCCCAGGTGAGTAAGAATCAGTCAACAAACACGGTGAGTAATGTCTTCTCCTGTTATTGTCACCTGCACTTCATGTCACATGTTTACCATAGCCTTCTCTGTCGGCAATATAGGATTTATATGTGATAAATGCAAGGAGACAGTCAGGCTGACAGAGAAGATTTCAGAACTAGAGACACGCATCCAAACTTTAATCGAGAATAGTAAGAAGAGTGCTAGAGCTTTAGATAGTATTTTGGATGCGCCTAGCCTAGTGAACTCTTTACATGAGTCGGTTCCGGCTGAAGTAGAGCCCGTGCAGCAGGGCAGATGGGTGACAGTGAGAGATCGCTCTAGTCGCGGATCAAAAAACCACTTTTCCGTTCCGATAACAAATCGATTTGCCCCGCTCAGTGAAACACCCACTGAGAATTATTCTGATTGTGCCCTAGTTATTGGCGATTCTATTACACGGAACGTGAAAATAGAGACACCAGCCACCATAGTCACATGTTTGCCGGGAGCCAGAGCGCCTGACATCAAAGCAAATTTGAAAGTGCTGGCTAATGCTAAACGTAAATTCTCTAAGATTATTATTCACGTCGGCACTAATGATGTTCGACTCCGCCAGTCGGAGATCACCAAAATTAATATTAAAGAGGTGTGTGAACTTGCAAGTACGATGTCAAGCACTGTAATTTGCTCTGGCCCCCTTCCTGTTCGCCGGAGTGATGAGATAGTTAGTAGATTGTGTTCACTCAATGGCTGGCTGTCTGGGTGGTGTCCACGAAATAATATAGAATTCATAGACAATTGGAAAAGTTTTTGGGGCAAACCTGACCTGTTGAAAAGAGATGGTATTCATCCCTCCTGGGATGGTGCTGCTCTTCTCTCTAGTAATTTGGCTCATAGTCTTAGAGATAAAACATGACAATCTGGGCCTCAGGTCAGGAAGCAGACAGACTGGCTTAACCGACCGTCTGCTAGCGGCCTCACGTCACCAAGGTCAGATAAATCCCATCACATAGAGACTCTTTCACCTAGATATCATCATATAGAGACTGTGTCTGTTCCCCGAACTTGGAAATCCAAAATACGTTCAAACCCATCTAAGGTTAAAAATTTAATTGATCTTCAACAAATAAAAAACAGATATAATACAAATGAGCAAATGATAAAGCTTGGGTTGCTGAATATTCGATCTCTTACTTCAAAAGCGCTAATAGTTAATGATATGATTACAGATTATAACCTAGATGTGCTGTGTTTAACAGAAACCTGGCTAAAACCAAACGATTACATTGCTTTAAATGAGTCAACCCCACAAGATTACGGTTATAAACATGAACCTCGTCTGAAACGCAAAGGAGGAGGTGTTGCTGTAATTTATAGTAATATTTTAAAAACCACTAAGAAATCTAGTTGTAAATATAATTCTTTTGAAGTGTTGGTGCTTAATGTAAAAATATATAGTGTAACCGATAAATCACATTTGAAAATTCTGCTGGCTACTGTATACAGGCCACCAGGGCACCATACAGACTTTATCAAAGAATTTGCGGACTTTCTATCAGAATTAGTATTGGCTGCAGATAAAGTACTAATTGTTGGTGACTTTAATATACACATAGATAATGAAAAAGATGCATTGGGATTGGCATTTAAAGACATTATAAACTCAATTGGAGTTAGACAACACGTGTCAGGACCGACTCATTGTCGTAATCATACTCTAGATCTAATACTATCATATGGAATAGATGTTGATGCCGTTGAAATACTGCAGCAGAGCGATGACATCTCAGATCATTATCTAGTCTCGTGTAAATTACATTTAGCCAAGGCTGCAAAGCCGACTCCGTGTTATAAATATGTTAGACCGATCACTTCTGCCACTAAAGATTGCTTTATCAATAATCTTCCTAATCAGTTTCATCATCTCAGCATCCCGGATAGCTTAGAAGAACTTGATATTGCAACAGAAACTTTTAACTCTCTCTTTTCCAGCACTTTAGACACAGTTGCTCCGCTGCGCTTAAAGAAGATTAAAGAACATAGTCCAACGCCGTGGCACAACGAGCACACTCAGGCCCTTAAGAGAGCAGCCAGAAAAATGGAGCGCAACTGGAAGAAAACAAAACTAGAGGTGTTTCGGATTTCATGGAAGGAGAGCTCGATTGCTTACAGAGAGGCTTTAAAAGCTGCTAGATCTGCTTATTTTTCAACCCTATTAGAAGAAAATAAACATAATCCTAGGTATCTATTTGAAACAGTGGCTAAACTAACGAAAAAGAAAGCTTCAAGCCCAGAAGTTTCCAAGAAACACAGCAGTAATGACTTTATGAACTTCTTCACTTATAAGATCGATAATATCAGGGACAAAATTATAACTATGCAACCGTCTAATACAGTATCGCATCAGGAAGTGCATTGTAGTCTCCCTGAGGGAAATTTTGATTCATTCATTGCTATAGGAGAGGAAGAATTTTGCAAACTCGTCAAATCATCTAAATCGACAACGTGCATGTTAGACCCTATACCGACTAAGCTGCTGAAAGAGATGCTTCCAGATGTCATAGATCCTCTTCTTAATATCATTAATTCATCTTTGTCTCTAGGATACGTACCAAAAACCTTTAAGCTAGCTATGATTAAACCGCTTGTTAAAAAACAGCAACTTGATCCTACAAAACTAGTCAATTACAGGCCGATCTCTAATCTGCCATTTCTGTCAAAGATATTAGAAAAAGCAGTATCCTCACAACTGTGTTCCTTTCTTGAAAGAAATGATATCTGCGAGGATTTTCAGTCCGGATTTAGACCGTACCATAGTACCGAGACAGCTCTCGTTAGAGTCACAAATGATTTGCTCCTATCATCCGATCGTGGTTGTATCTCTCTATTAGTATTACTGGATCTTAGTGCTGCATTTGACACCATTGACCACAACATCCTTTTAAATAGACTCGAACATTATGTTGGCATTAGTGGAATTGCACTAGCATGGTTTAAATCATACTTATCTGACCGTTATCAGTTTGTAGCAGTAAATGAAGAGATGTCTTATCAATCACAAGTTCAGTATGGCGTACCACAAGGCTCAGTACTAGGACCGCTGCTGTTCACTCTGTATATGCTACCATTAGGAGATATCATTAGGAAACATGGAATTAGCTTTCACTGTTATGCCGACGATACTCAGCTGTATATTTCTTCAAAACCTAACGAAACCTACCAATTCACAAAATTAACGGAATGCATAGCTGATATAAAAAATTGGATGACTAGTAATTTCCTACTACTAAATTCAGAAAAAACAGAGATTCTAATTATTGGACAAAAAACTTCCACACGTAATAACCTAGAGTACTGTCTAACACTTGATGGCTGCTCTGTTAAGTCTTCGTCGTCGGTTAGGAACCTGGGTGTGCTCTTTGATACCAATCTTTCATTTGAAAGTCATGTGTCTAGTATCTGTAAAACCGCTTTCTTCCATCTTAAAAATATATCTAAATTACGTCATATGCTCTCAATGAATAATGCAGAACAATTAGTTCATGCGTTTATGACCTCAAGGCTAGATTATTGTAATGCTCTACTGGGTGGTTGCCCTGCACGCTTAATAAACAAACTACAGCTAGTTCAAAACGCAGCAGCTCGAGTTCTTACTAGAACCAGGAAGTATGACCATATTAGCCCCGTTCTGTCAACACTGCATTGGCTGCCTATTAAACATCGTATAAATTTTAAAATATTGCTGATCACTTACAAAGCACTAAATGGTTTAGCTCCGCAGTACTTGAGCGAGCTCTTAACGCATTATAGTCCTTCACGTCTACTGCGATCTCAAAATTCCGGCCAGTTAATAATACCTAGAATATCAAAATCGACTGCTGGCGGTAGATCCTTTTCCTACTTAGCACCAAAACTTTGGAACAGTCTTCCTACCATTGTCCGGGAAGCAGACACACTCTGTCAGTTCAAATCTAGACTAAAAACACATCTCTTCGGCCTAGCATACACATAATACATTATAGACTTATATAATTAGGCTGCATAGTTTAGAACAGCCGGGACCGGGAACACTTCCCGTAATCCTGATGTACTTGGTACATCATAAGAAGGATGGCGTCTACGCTAATATTAGTCTCTCTGTCTATCCCGAGGTTTACTGCTGTCCACCGGAACCAGGCCGTATCCAGATCTGATGAAGGACCAGCGCCAGGACACGACGACGACGCCGCTGACCTGAAGTGTCAACCAGTCTCACCTCCTCTCCACTCCGACTTCAACCAACCAGAACTGGACAAATACTCTGATTCATTCTGAACTTCATACACTGTTCACTCATTGGCCAGAGGAGAACTGGCCCCCGACTGAGCCTGGGTTCTCCCAAGGTTTTTTTCTCCCTTCTGTCACCTGATGGAGTTTTGGTTCCTTGCCGCTGTTGCCTTACTTTCTGGCTTGCTTAGTTGGGGACATTTAATATTCAACAATATTATAGATCTGCCTTAAAGGTGGACGATGATGACATTATTTTTTTGTATTTTCATGTTATCACTGTGAAGCTGCTTTGATACAATCTGTATTGTAAAAAGCGCTATATAAATAAAGATGACTTGACTTGACTTCAGCACACCTGCCTTTGTATTTTCAAGGGATCCTGAAGAGCTTGATGAGCTGATTCAGGTGTGTTTGATTAGGGTTGGAACTAAACTCTGCAGGACAGTGACCCTCCATGAGCAGGATTGAAGACCTCTGCTCTACAGGAAACCTCAATGGTCATTTGTTTTATTTTTGCCCTTTTCTAAAGAGTTTACACCGCAAATCGCTCTGCAAGTGTACTAAGCTACTCAACAGAAAACCGCATAAGACATTTTTGCAAAGACTACCCACAGTTTCCACCCAGTTTCGAACTGGGGACCTTTCGCGTGTGAGGCAAACGTGATAACCACTACACTACGGAAACCTGTCTTCAGGGTGCAGACATAAATCTTCTGGAGCACTATTGTTAAAAAGTGTTTAAAGGTAAAGAGAGCTGAACCCTCTGAGCCTGGCCAAAAGTTGATATTTTCTGTCGAAATACTACCACTGTTTCTGCTCGGTTTCGAACCGAGGACCTTTCGCGTGTTAGGCGAACGTGATGACCACTACACTACAGAAACCTCATGGCGTGTAGCATGTGCTTTTTCGAAGATGGCTCCGCCCCATATTCTGTCATGCAAGCAGTGGGAAAGTCTGTAAATTCCACAAACAACAGAACAGAGCTCATTCGGCGTGGCAGTCTGCCTACAGCTCCTTGGTACGATGGCCTTCACCTGCCTCAAAAGTAAGGACTTTGTAGCCAATTTCAGCATGTATATTAAAAAAAAGCCTCCACTTGTTTCCGCCCAGTTTTGAACTGGGGACCTTTCGCGTGTAAAGCAAACGTGATAACCACTACACTACGGAAACTCGATTTGGAAAACAGTCCGACCTCTTCTAGCGTACGCTTGTTCAAAAGCAACTGAAACGATAGACTGCCCAGTGTTCTGAAAATGGCAAAAAGCTGCTATTTTGGTGGCAGACCACACATTTTTCAGTACTCTACAGCAGAGGTCTTCAATCCTGCTTCTGGAGGGCCACTGTACTGCAGAGTTTAGTTCCAACCTGCTTCAGCACACCTGCCTTTGTATTTTCAAGGGATCCTGAAGAGCTTGATGAGCTGATTCAGGTGTGTTTGATTAGGGTTGGAACTCAACTCTGCAGGACAGTGACCCTCCATGAGCAGGATTGAAGACCTCTGCTCTACAGGAAACCTCAATGGTCATTTGTTTTATTTTTGCCCTTTTCTAAAGAGTTTACATCGCAAATCGCTCTGCAAGTGTACTGAGCTACTCAACAGAAAACCGCATAAGACATTTTTGCAAAGACTACCCACAGTTTCCGCCCAGTTTCGAACTGGGGACCTTTCGCGTGTGAGGCGAACGTGATAACCACTACACTACGGAAACCTGTCTTCAGGGTGCAGACATAAATCTTCTGGTGCACTATTGTTAAAAAGTGTATAAAGGTAAAGAGAGCTGAACCCTCTGAGCCTGGCCAAAAGTTGATATTTTCTGTCGAAATACTACCACTGTTTCTGCTCGGTTTCGAACCGAGGACCTTTCGCGTGTTAGGCGAACGTGATGACCACTACACTACAGAAACCTCATGGCGTGTGGCATGTGCTTTTTCGAAGATGGCTCCGCCCCATATTCTGTCATGCAAGCAGTGGGAAAGTCTGTAAATTCCACAAACAACAGAACAGAGCTCATTCGGCGTGGCAGTCTGCCTACAGCTCCTTGGTACGATGGCCTTCACCTGCCTCAAAAGTAAGGACTTTGTAGCCAATTTCAGCATGTATATTAAAAAAAAGCCTCCACTTGTTTCCGCCCAGTTTTGAACTGGGGACCTTTCGCGTGTAAAGCAAACGTGATAACCACTACACTACGGAAACTCGAGTTGGAAAACAGTCCGACCTCTTCTAGCGTACGCTTGTTCAAAAGCAACTGAAACGATAGACTGCCCAGTGTTCTGAAAATGGCAAAAAGCTGCTATTTTGGTGGCAGACCACACATTTTTCAGTACTCTACAGCAGAGGTCTTCAATCCTGCTTCTGGAGGGCCACTGTACTGCAGAGTTTAGTTCCAACCTGCTTCAGCACACCTGCCTTTGTATTTTCAAGGGATCCTGAAGAGCTTGATGAGCTGATTCAGGTGTGTTTGATTAGGGTTGAAACTCAACTCTGCAGGACAGTGACCCTCCATGAGCAGGATTGAAGACCTCTGCTCTACAGGAAACCTCAATGGTCATTTGTTTTATTTTTGCCCTTTTCTAAAGAGTTTACACCGCAAATCGCTCTGCAAGTGTACTGAGCTACTCAACAGAAAACCGCATAAGACATTTTTGCAAAGACTACCCACAGTTTCCGCCCAGTTTCGAACTGGGGACCTTTCGCGTGTGAGGCGAACGTGATAACCACTACACTACGGAAACCTGTCTTCAGGGTGCAGACATAAATCTTCTGGTGCACTATTGTTAAAAAGTGTATAAAGGTAAAGAGAGCTGAACCCTCTGAGCCTGGCCAAAAGTTGATATTTTCTGTCGAAATACTACCACTGTTTCTGCTCGGTTTCGAACCGAGGACCTTTCGCGTGTTAGGCGAACGTGATGACCACTACACTACAGAAACCTCATGGCGTGTAGCATGTGCTTTTTCGAAGATGGCTCCGCCCCATATTCTGTCATGCAAGCAGTGGGAAAGTCTGTAAATTCCACAAACAACAGAACAGAGCTCATTCGGCGTGGCAGTCTGCCTACAGCTCCTTGGTACGATGGCCTTCACCTGCCTCAAAAGTAAGGACTTTGTAGCCAATTTCAGCATGTATATTAAAAAAAAGCCTCCACTTGTTTCCGCCCAGTTTTAAACTGGGGACCTTTCGCGTGTAAAGCGAACGTGACAACCACTACACTACGGAAACTCGAGTTGGAAAACAGTCCGACATCTTCTAGCGTACGCTTGTTCAAAAGCAACTGAAACGATAGACTGCCCAGTGTTCTGAAAATGGCAAAAAGCTGCTATTTTGGTGGCAGACCAAACATTTTTCAGTACTCTACAGCAGAGGTCTTCAATCCTGCTTCTGGAGGGCCACTGTACTGCAGAGTTTAGTTCCAACCTGCTTCAGCAGCAGATAGGAGTTTTACTTACTCAAAAATGTTCTGAGGGCAGAAAGGAAAATGATTAGTCTACAGATTCAACCAATGAAATTGAAGGAGAGGCGGGGTCAAGACGTTTGGAGGGAATCCTTCAAACTGTACGTTACTGGGAGAAAGCATCTATTATGCGGTAGGCCTGAGTGAATTTGCTATATTTTGTTAAAATTCAACAACTTCGACTGCACCTGCTTATGCTGTAAATGAGGTAACGTAACATGCTAATTTAACTCTAGCCCGCTTTCTATGAAGCCAAATATGCGAGGACAGAACTGGTTCAGATCTCCGTGACATTTCATCGGTCAGAGTTATAAATCTCCCGCCCTAACATCGCTGTTATTGATAGTGAATTACGCGCTGCTCTCGGCAGGAGTAAGATAGCAGACCGATTAGTATCAATCATCAATCAAATTTCAACGTTGAATCAAGTTACGAACGTTATTACACCGAAAATAAAACATTGATTCAACATTGAAATGCGGTTGAATGGCGTGTCTGACGTTGATTCAACGTTAATTCGATGAGCAAAACGATGTTGTTTCAATGTCACGAGAAACGTCGTTTCCACATTGATTCGATGTCAGTTTGCTATCTGGGTCACTCAATGTTCATATCACTGTGTTATTGATAGTGAACTACGTGCGCTGCTCTCAGGGCAGGAGTACACAATAGGTTCATATCGCTGTGTTATTGATAGTGAACTACGCGCTGCTCTCAGGGCAGGAGTACTCAATATGTTCATATCACTGTGTTATTGATAGTGAACTACGCGCTGCTCTCAGGGCAGGAGTCTGTGTTATTGATAGTGAACTACGCGCGCTGCTCTCAGGGCAGGAGTACTCAATATGTTCATATCGCTGTGTTATTGATAGTGAACTACGCGCTGCTCTCAGGGCAGGAGTACTCAATATGTTCATTTCACTGTGTTATTGATAGTGAACTACGCGCACTGCTCTCAGGGCAGGAGTAGGCTACTCAATATGTTCATTTCACGGTGTTATTGATAGTGAACTACGCGCGCTGCTCTCAGGGCAGGAGTAGGCTACTCAATATGTTCATTTCACTGTGTTATTGATAGTGAACTACGCGCGCTGCTCTCAGGGCAGGAGTAGGCTACTCAATATGTTCATTTCACTGTGTTATTGATAGTGAACTACGCGCGCTGCTCTCAGGGCAGGAGTACTCAATATGTTCATATCACTGTGTTATATTGATAGTGAACTACGCGCTGCTCTCAGGGCAGGAGTCTGTGTTATTGATAGTGAACTACGCGCGCTGCTCTCAGGGCAGGAGTACTCAATATGTTCATATCACTGTGTTATTGATAGTGAACTACGCGCTGCTCTCAGGGCAGGAGTCTGTGTTATTGATAGTGAACTACGCGCGCTGCTCTCAGGGCAGGAGTACTCAATATGTTCATATCGCTGTGTTATTGATAGTGAACTACGCGCTGCTCTCAGGGCAGGAGTACTCAATATGTTCATTTCACTGTGTTATTGATAGTGAACTACGCGCGCTGCTCTCAGGGCAGGAGTAGGCTACTCAATATGTTCATTTCACTGTGTTATTGATAGTGAACTACGCGCGCTGCTCTCAGGGCAGGAGTACTCAATATGTTCAAATCACTGTTATTTTAGTGTATTACGCGCTGCTCTCAGGGCAGGAATACTCAATATGTTCATATCACTGTGTTATTGATAGTGAACTACGCGCTGCTCTCAGGGCAGGAGTACTCAATATGTTAATTTCACTGTGTTATTGATAGTGAACTACGCACTGCTCTCAGGGCAGGAGTACTCAATATGTTCATATCACTGTGTTATTGATAGTGAACTACGCGCTGCTCTCAGGGCAGGAGTACTCAATATGTTAATTTCACTGTGTTATTGATAGTGAACTACGCGCGCTGCTCTCAGGGCAGGAGTACACAATAGGTTCATATCGCTGTGTTATTGATAGTGAACTACGCGCTGCTCTCAGGGCAGGAGTACTCAATATGTTCAAATCACTGTTATTTTAGTGTATTACGCGCTGCTCTCAGGGCAGGAATACTCAATATGTTCATATCACTGTGTTATTGATAGTGAACTACGCGCTGCTCTCAGGGCAGGAGTACTCAATATGTTCATATCACTGTGTTATTGATAGTGAACTACGCGCTGCTCTCAGGGCAGGAGTCTGTGTTATTGATAGTGAACTACGCGCGCTGCTCTCAGGGCAGGAGTACTCAATATGTTCATATCGCTGTGTTATTGATAGTGAACTACGCGCTGCTCTCAGGGCAGGAGTACTCAATATGTTCATTTCACTGTGTTATTGATAGTGAACTACGCGCGCTGCTCTCAGGGCAGGAGTAGGCTACTCAATATGTTCATTTCACTGTGTTATTGATAGTGAACTACGCGCGCTGCTCTCAGGGCAGGAGTACTCAATATGTTCAAATCACTGTTATTTTAGTGTATTACGCGCTGCTCTCAGGGCAGGAATACTCAATATGTTCATATCACTGTGTTATTGATAGTGAACTACGCGCTGCTCTCAGGGCAGGAGTACTCAATATGTTAATTTCACTGTGTTATTGATAGTGAACTACGCACTGCTCTCAGGGCAGGAGTACTCAATATGTTCATATCACTGTGTTATTGATAGTGAACTACGCGCTGCTCTCAGGGCAGGAGTACTCAATATGTTAATTTCACTGTGTTATTGATAGTGAACTACGCGCGCTGCTCTCAGGGCAGGAGTACACAATAGGTTCATATCGCTGTGTTATTGATAGTGAACTACGCGCTGCTCTCAGGGCAGGAGTACTCAATATGTTCAAATCACTGTTATTTTAGTGTATTACGCGCTGCTCTCAGGGCAGGAATACTCAATATGTTCATATCACTGTGTTATTGATAGTGAACTACGCGCTGCTCTCAGGGCAGGAGTACTCAATATGTTCATATCACTGTGTTATTGATAGTGAACTACGCGCTGCTCTCAGGGCAGGAGTACTCAATATGTTAATTTCACTGTGTTATTGATAGTGAACTACGCGCGCTGCTCTCAGGGCAGGAGTACACAATAGGTTCATATCGCTGTGTTATTGATAGTGAACTACGCGCTGCTCTCAGGGCAGGAGTACTCAATATGTTCAAATCACTGTTATTTTAGTGTATTACGCGCTGCTCTCAGGGCAGGAATACTCAATATGTTCATATCACTGTGTTATTGATAGTGAACTACGCGCTGCTCTCAGGGCAGGAGTACTCAATATGTTAATTTCACTGTGTTATTGATAGTGAACTACGCGCGCTGCTCTCAGGGCAGGAGTACCCAATAGGTTCATATCGCTGTGTTATTGATAGTGAACTACGCGCTGCTCTCAGGGCAGGAGTACTCAATATGTTCAAATCACTGTTATTTTAGTGTATTACGCTGTAATATAAATGCCTTATGCCTCGGACTCTGGGTCCGGATGAATTAGCTCAAATGATCCATAGGGAATTTTAATAACTAATCATGAGTATGATTAATATTCTGCATATTTCAGTTACATTAAATTGTCGAAAGTGAAAGTGGATTATATGAATATATGAATAATCAATCACAACGAATTATAATCCCTCATTCATATATCAATAATCTTACTTAACTTCGATTATGAAATAATCTTTAAGGGAAACTAATGTAATTATCAAATCGTTGTTCGTCCAGCGACCAACGTCAGATTAAGTGATTAATTTCTCAATAAAGTTATCCTTCCTTATAAACTCCAAGAAACACCAACCTTCTGGCCGTGAACATTAATATTTCTGGTGTTTATAAAATTAAACTAACGTTACTTAAACAGGGAGCGCGGTAGCTATAACCTACCTCATTGACGTTTGTGGTTTTACGAGCGTTTTTCACAGACACAGTCTTGAATACATTGTTTTAATAAATGCAAACTACAGAGTATAACGGATTACACATAGTGATTATAGGTTTTATACGTCTATGTACAGTTACTTACATTAAACAGACAAGACAAAAACGGGTAACAGCTGATGAGAGAAAGAGAGTTATAGAGAGTTGGGGAGGGGCGCTCTGGGGCCCGCGCTCGATGTGATTGCGGGACAGAGAGAGAGAGATAAAGAGAGGATGAGAGAGAGAGAGAGAATGGTCACGTGTGACCATAGGACAGCAAACATCACAGACCTCTGAGAGAGACATCAATCAAACACCTTAAAACATTAAAACTCGTGAGAGCTTAATACTTGCAAAAAGGTTCGTTTGCGTGCACGAGCTGTGTCCAGCCTGCGCGTGTTCTTGGAGCAGAGTGCGCGCGCTCGTGCTGAGGCGCGCGTGTTGGTTGCCAGAGCAAGCTGTTCGCGGGAGTTTTGAAGAAGACGCCTCTTTGGAAGGGAAGTTGCTGAAGGAATTCAGGCTTCGTTCGTTTGACTCGTAGGTGGAACGAACAAAGGAGAATTTGAAAAGGAAACAAAATAAACTTTTGTAAGGAAATAAAAAGTGAAGGGAACTCCTGGAGGAGTTCAGGCTCGGACTTTCACATGCTGACGACGGCAGGGAGAGCAGGGGACAAGAGCGTGCAGGAAGAGCGTTTTGCTTTTAATGAATGTAAGGATACGCCCCCTTCTGGTGGATTGTCCAATCACCTTCAGTGATTCAAGAGCGGGAACTCTCTTTGTGTTGTCAGAAGAGACCCCCTGCTGTATAATTTATGATAGAGCTTTGGAACTAGCCATTTCTATGACTAGAAAGAATTCATATCGAAATAATCATACCATTGCAGTCTATTATCGAGATTCAACTCCGTTAGATTTAGAGAATTACAACGACATCAAACACTTCAAATTAAGGTTATGTGATAACGAAGTTACATAAAATATACAGATTAGAAGCATTTAGATTTTGATTAGTACACTTTAAAACTTACATTAAATCCCAAAACTGTCATGACAAATAAATGGCAACACATAATACATTTGGTAATGTTTTAAATATGATTCGTTTAAGGAAACGTTTGTGTGTGTGTGTGTGTGTGTGTGTGTGCATACATTCCAGAGGGACTGTGGTGGAAGCCCTTTCCTTTGTGCCTTTGTGGAATGTGGTATCACGTTACATGTTGGAATGGGAGAACGAGACGAAGACCTTTTGTCTTCAGGCAAATTAATGAAGTGTTCGTGATTCCCTAATTTGACCAGATGGCAGTCGATGTTGCTACATATTCCCCCTTTTTGTTCGATTAAGTCAGGGGATGGACTTCATCGAACAACAAATTAGCACAATGGATGACAGGTGGTTTCAAGGCTGAGGGTTCAGCTCAAATGATGATGATGTGGTCGGTGGCTTGCCACCCCCTTTCCGGGGATTCCGTGTGAAACCTCCCGACACGGAGTTTGTGAGCTTGCCTGTGGATGTTTGCATCTCGTTGCGTCTGTTGCAGGATGAAGGCCAAGACGAGTGTCGGTGCGTGGTCGGTGACCTTGGAAAGATACAACAGTATCAGCTGCGGTCCAGGTTTGGACACAGGTGAGGGATGTGTTGACAGGAGCAATGTTCATGAGTTGGGACCCCCTTTTCTCAAACCAGAGATCTCCTTCTGGATCTAAGGTGACGTTGTAGTTCTTAAAGGATGGGAGTTCCAGTGCTGTCTGGTACTCTTTGCTCGGAAGATGGTACCATGACAGGTTGCCGAGGTGTGAGATGGCACCTGTCGGTACTTGAGTCGGCATACTCTGGCTGAGCAGGTTGACACGGCTGGTTGTATCATGCTGTTCGTGAGTGACAGTGGCTGTGTGCGCAGGTGTGTTAGCCAGCCATCGTTCACCTACAATCTTTGCTTGTGTTTCTGTGACTTGTGTGCGAGGCTTAGCTTCAGCAGGGCAGCGTGTGTGGCTGACCAGGGGTTGCAACTTGTAGAGTCCTCCAGTGTTGTCTCTGAGGACGGGCTTGCTAGGGCAGAGATAGTGACTGTCTTTGGTCAAGGTGCACCCGTGCAGGTTTGAGGCCGGGTACAGCAGGGTGTCGCTGTCGTGGTAGGCCACTACGCCTGGAGTGCATATCTTGAACTGGGTCCTGCTTTTCCAGGACCCGATGTTGACAATGTCTTTGAGCCTGTAGGCTCGGTTTGACTCGATGATGGGTAGGTTTAGGAGAAAACCCACTTCTCTCTGCTCGGGGTTGACGTGAAGTGGGGTGGCGCAACCCAGAGAGTAAGCAAGGTGTGTTTGTAGAGGGTCAGCTGGCGTGGTGATGCTGGAAGCCAGCACAGTTCGCACAAGGCTTAAGAGTTTCAGGTACGGTGGGATTGCACCTGTGGCTAGGCTGTCAGTGGAGGAGCTAACCTCCCACAGCATGTCTGTCGTTAGTGCTGTAAACAGCGGAGTCTGGGCAAAGTCTTTCTGGAAGATATTAAACAGCGGTTTCATTGAGTTCACAGTCTGGTTCGCTGCGTTGACACTGGACATACCAATGTTAAAAAGAGTTCTGGCGGCAGCTACGGCTCCGAGCAACGCTCCCAGGAACCGTTCGGATCGGTGGTTGGTGCTTAGGAGTCCTGATTGCGTGGCAGTCACTTTCTCCAGTTGGTTGAGCAGATGTTCGACCTTGGCTTTGGCGTGAGGGAGGGAGTCCTCTGTCCGTTGGGCACTTGCCCAGGTGTATGGGGCTGCGGTGCTGGGGTGGTGTGCTCTGTAGACCGGGCGGGACTGGATGAGTCGACCATACACTGGCTGAGTGTAGGTTCCGCAGTCGGTGATCAGAAGTCTCAGTTGTTCTCTCGGTGGCAGCTGTCCTCTGGATGGCTGACAGCACAGCATGACGACCCACAGCAGCAACCTGGTACAGATGACAGAGAGAGAGAGAGAGAAAGGGAAGGAAGAGGCAAACGAGGGTTGTCTTTGGTTGGACAGGGCAGTTCTTTTGCTTTGTGGGTGGCAGCTAGGTTTAGCTCGCCTTGGCCCATGTTTTGTCACATCTTTCTGCCAGCCGGTCGCTTGCTTCGATGTCTCGTCAGTGACTCTGGTGCTGTGTTGTGCCGCACATGCTGCATCATAGATAAACATTGGCATGACCCCCCTTTTGCAACTGTTCAGCACAAGCTTTTGCGCTGTGATGTCAACAGGTGCAGAACCCGTAATGTTGTGTGTATGCAGCGTGTGCATGTTATGCAGCGGATTGAGGCACTGGCTGTCAGTGAGCTCAGACGGCGTGCAAGGGAGGCAGGAGGGGTGTAAGTGGAGGCAATGCCAAGTCGTTGTTGTGGTGTCAGAAGCCCGCATGTCCGCTATGTTGGGTTTTGCAGACAGCGGAGCCCGCGTAAGCGGCACAGGGTTAGGCAGTGTAGCCTGTAAAAGTCTTATGCAGTTTGTAGTCGTTGCAACTGTGAGGGCGGGTGGGTGGGTCGGGTGTGACCACCGCTTTCCGTTTAGTGCGCCAGGCTTGGCGCGGGCATGAGTTTGGTCATGTGGCTGCAGGTCAGTCTTGACCTTGGCGCAGCATTTGTTAAAGTCTTTTGTGGGCTGGAAGGTGCAGGGTAGCGAACTTGAAACTTGACCTGTTGCTAAGTCTGTGTCGTTGTGACTGGCTGTGGGAGTTCCCATGAACTGTGTGACCTGACGGTCTGGCTCTGTGGAAAGTCTCGTGACCTCTGTGATCTGACAGTCTGGCTCGGGTGGCCTGTGTGACTGGATGGGGAGAGGTTCTGGCACTTGGGCCCAAAGAGTTCGCTTTTTGAAGTCCAGTAAGGGCTCGAAACGATCCAGCAGGTCTTTGCCAATGATGAGTGGATGAGTGTTCATTGGTGAAACGTACACAGGGTGAGTCAGCGACATAAAACCTATTGACAGGTGGATTAGAGTTAGCTGTTCGAGCCGGATGCTATTTTGGCTGTATGAATGCACATTTAGCTCACAAGTGTGGGATTCAAAAGTTCGATTCTGTCTCTTAGCTTCGACTTTGAGTCTTTTGAAAAGTTGAGATGAGATCACAGTGAGGTCTGCTCCTGTGTCTATCAAGGCTTCAAGTTTCACTTCCTTCTCCAAAGTGCAGGCTAGGTAGGGTTTCCTGGTCACCCCCCTTTCAAGGAGGTTTCCCAGAAACTGTGGCACCGGGGCTGTTGTTGTCAGCCGGAGCGAATGGTAGATGTTGTCAGTTTGTGATGCAACAATGAGTGAGTGAGTGGAGCTGCTATTTGGTGATGTAACAGCAAAGTTCATGGGTTGCGATTTGATAACAATGTCTGGTGGGTTGTCCCCGGGAGGGACGTGTGGCTTGCTGCGGGGGCAGCTAGCCGGAACAGCACTTCCTGGGACTTTGTGATGTTGGTCCCAGGTGTGATGTGTTGTGCTGTTTCGTGTAGTGTGTGCAGCTGTCAGCTGTGGTGCTGGAGCGGAGCTGTCACTTGGTGGTGTGACAGCTCGCTCTGTAGTCTGTGGGGGACGAGCAGTGTTCGTGGTGCTTGGCTCAGGCAGATGGCAGTCAGACAGGGTGTTGGTTTCAGTTCTTATGCTTAGACATAAGATGTCTGGTTCGTCCTTGTCTCTCTTGCGATGTTTCTTGTGAAGAAACTCTTTCAGCATTCTCACGATCTCTGCTGTCTCCGACGTGGCTGCACTGTGTTTTTCTGGTGTGCGATGAGGCTTGGGCTTACCAGTAGCATGTCGAGAGGGGTTCCAGGGCTGGCTTTCTGGGCTTGGAGTTCTGGACGGCGGGTGATGCAGGTCCCAGAACCTCTTAGAGCGCTCGCTCCGATGCTTTGGATGAGCACCGTCCCGGTTGTGTTGCCCTCTGCTGGCTTGGAACGGTCTTGACTCTCTGTGGTACAGTCTGTGACTGTGGTGCTGTTGGGCACCTTCTGTGTCTAGCTCTGAGCAGTGCTCAGAGACAGAGTCGATTGTGGGGTCTTTTACAGTCTTTTTGGAAATAGTCTTTTGCTCGGTGTAAGCTTTGTGGACCAAGTCACGTAGCTGTTGGGTGGACATGCTACGTGGACAGGCCAGAACGCCTAAGTGGTGACTCACTGTGGGATGCAGATTTCGGAGGAACAGCGTCCTGAAGTTGACATCTTCTTCCATACCGGGCTCGTTTCGTGCTCCGAAGTAGGCGTGTCGGAGTCGGCCGTAGTAGGTCTGTGGGTGTTCAGGTCGGGCCTGTTTGATGTCCATGGCGGTGAAGACCCCTTGTTCTGATTCTGGATCAGAGAATTCACGGATCAAAGCTTGTCGCAGTTGCAGGTATTCCTTTTTGACAGTCTCTGGTTGACGGTCTAAGAAGCTGCGTACGTCGCGGCTAGAAGTAATTCTGAGCAGGTAAAACTTGTCCCAAGCTGTCACGTTGGCGACAGTTTGCAGGTGAAAGTCAATGTCTTGAAGGTACGCATGTACATCATGGCCTCCTGCAAGGTTTGGAGTGAACGTGGGGATGTTTCTGGCCAACTTGTCAAAGTCTGTGGGGGAGGAGCTGTTGCTGGGGGCCCAATCCGTCTGGGGGGGATTCTGACCCTTTTCAGCTCCGCCCCCTTCAGCTTTGGGAGCCGTGCCGCGTTGAGCGGTAAGTGTTCTCTGTGAGGGCCCCCCCCTTTCTGCTGACAGGGGTTTCTGTTGGCTGGCTGGTGTGTACCGGCTGGTCAGGGGAAACTTTGTGGTGTGTGTTTCCCCTACCCGGTCACTGTTAAGTCTGTAAGAATGGCTCAGTTCTCTGTGAACAATGTCAAGTTCGTCTCTGAGATCATGTCTCTGCAGAGTAAGCTCATGGATTTCAGCTCTGGCCACCTGTAAGTGTTTTTCACAGGCTGTGGCTTTAGCGTTTTTGTCTCTTAGTTCAGTCTTTGCTCTCTCAAGGAGAGCGTCACTTTGTTGGAGTCTTTCGTCGAGTTCTTTACAGGTTTCTTTCTCCGACTGTTCTCTTTGGTCTGTGGCGGTCAGGAGAAGTAGCTGTTCTAGACGACTTTGGGTGTGGGCCTGGTTCCTCCGGGCCTCCTCTGCTTGAAGCTTTAGCGCTGCTGCTTTCTGCTCCAGGTCGATGTGGCTCCTTTCGCTGAGCCGTGTCTGGGCGACGAGTTTGTGTGCGAGGCTTCCGACGATCTTGGCCCAGTCCTTGTAGTTGTAGCTCTGTGTCGGATCGTGGGTCATCAGTTCGACCAGGTCGGCGTCCAGCTGTTCTCGGCTCCGGGGCTCTGTGTCAGCGGCGTCTCCGGACAGGAAGTCGGTCGTCATGGCTCTCAACCACGACTCGAGTTCGTCCCACTGGGCAGCCATACTGGACGGCCGTGACCTTGGCACACTGTAGGCGAGAGAGAACACAGAACACACACACAAAGAGACCAATGCAAGTTCGTTTTAAGGTTAACGAGTTATGATCATACGGCTATGCCGTTTATGAGAATTTTGGGGCTAACTGATGCCAACAGTTAGACAGTTCGCGGAGCCAATTAACTTGGGTCGTTTGAGGACCTGCACTAGAGGTTGTGACGAGCAGTAGCCTGGCGGGTCACGTGGTGGCCCCGGCTGCTGGTGGTCACTCTACTGCTTAGCTTCTTTGATGGCTCTCTCAGGTTACTGTTTCTAGGTGAAATGAAAGAAACAAATCACAACAGAACAAAGGATAGAACAGATCAAAGTGAAATAAGATCAAACAATAGTAACACGGTATGTGTTAGAGAGAATAAGGAGGCCTAAGCCTATTACCACTGCCAGAGTTTACGATAGGGCCTACAGGTGAGTGGGGGCTATCGGGGTAGAAAACCTAGGAAGACGGTGAGGCTTGGAGAAAGGGATATAGGCCAAACACTTAAATGACCGGGGAATATCTAATATTCTGTGGCTTATACTAAGTGTATGGGTTTTACCTTATTTAGTTTGCCTGGGGTGAAATGAGGTCACTCAGGTGGGAGTCAGCGGCGCGGTCAACCTTCTCGACGGTCCCACACACTCGAGCGCAGTGGACCCGGGCCTTCTGTTACTCTGTGTACCACGGTGCGACCTTCTCCAACAACTTGCGACCTTACACACAACCTGGCAACGCCAAGGTGTCAACTGCCAGACAGCACGACAAAAATGGGGTTTTCACCGGAACCCGGCCCCTGCAGCAGGCCCTGGTTCAGGTAATTGTCCCGAAATTGCCTTGTGTGTCAGCTGGCGTGGTTGACTTTACCCTTGGAGTGCCAAATTGCTGATGTAGCAGTTGCGTGCCGCCCCAATGGTAAGAGACAGAAGAGTCCGAGACTCACGCACGGCCGGTGTCGGTCGTGACGGCCAGGTGACCCCGCTCGCTGGAAACCAACCAGAGATGACTGTCAAATCACCACAGCGCCCTAGGGAGAACTACACATAAACACACAAAAAGGGGTAAACAGGTGAAAGTTAAAGTCAATTAAGGCTTTCTTGTTTAACCAAGTTTAGTAATTATGTATGTAGAAATAAAGGCAAAGGCTTTGAAATAATGGTAAAACAAAAAGGGAATTATGATAATGTTGGTGATTATCAGAATAACCTAACCTAAAAGAGAGATAAGAAAATTAGGAATAAAAAGTAATAATAAAAATTTTTTTTTTTTTTTTTTGAAAAAAAAAATTAATAATAAAAAAAATTAATAAAATAAAATAATGAAAAGACAGGATGACCCCAGAAGAAGAGACAGGCCGCAGTAGTGGGTTTGTCCCACAAGGGGGCGTATCTCTTTTCAGTGGTCAATCTGGTTGGACAGACAAACTCATTCAAATTAAATTCAACTGGTTTTAAATTCAAATTTAACTAAGCCTGTGCAGAAATGTAAAAATCAGAGTGATATTTTATAATAATCCAGATGACGTTAAAGCATCAGTAATTACTATGAAATAATCAGAAGGGAAAGATGAAATAAGTACACACTTCAAAAGAGTGAAAGGGGATTAAGAGTGGCACCGACTTAGTATCCACAAGGCCACGTGGTGGCGCTGTTTCCTTCTAGTGGATGACAGTGGTGTGCCAGCCAAACAAGATTTACATCCAAAATTTAAATCTGATTTAACTCGAATTTAGATAAGCGTGTAAGGGGATTGAGAAATCAGAATGATATTGTACAATAATTAAGATGCATTAAAGTATCAGTAATTATTATAAAATAATCAGACGAGAAAACAGAAATAAAGCAATTCACACAGAATTGGAAACAGAGAAGCGAGTTGAATGAACCGCTTTAGCGGGAGGCGGCCACTGGGTGGCGGACTTCCCTCTAACTGGGCTCTCAGTGGCTGGGCTGGGATTTAATTTAAGTTTTAATTCAACTCTTGTTTGAACCAAACTCAAAGTAAATGTACCAGTCACAAGCAGGAAAATTGTCTAACACAAAATAATATTCGCACGAGCAAAGCTGGACATGCCAATAATTATTGAGAATTTAGACATAAGCTAATTCACTATTCATCATAGAACACTTGAATTTAGCAGTACGAGAGCATTATCTGAAACGGCCACGAGATGGCGTAGTTGCGCTCATGCAGGCTGACGTCAGTGGGAGGCGGTGCTCACGCAGGGTGACGTCGTTGGGGCGCGTATTTTGAGACTTGAACACCTAAAAGGACCTCTGGTGTTTAGTCCGCGGAATTACAACCAATTTTAAATGTGACTCTAAAGAGCTCAGAGCGTTCAGCTCAGTCACGTGCTGATTTTCTGTAATAGAAATCACAAAGGGACAAGATCTGCGGATCTGTGGGTGCTATTGCACAAGAGCGTGAAGCAGGGTTTCTTCGCTGCAAAACACAATTGTGAACACAGGAATTATCATCTGTTGTTGGGTTCCCGTAAACATTTAACCACAATAGCACTTATGATTTAAAAATGTCTTAGGTTTACAAAATGGGTAGCTAATCCAATTTTCAACCAGGAGTTATCGTTATTTTAACGATCTAATATTTTATTAGGCCTATTATCGAAACGGAGGAGACTCGCTCTGTTCCAATCTACCGCGTGAACAAAGAAACTCGTTTGATTTCAAGCGGGCTGAAGCAATATTAATTACAGGCTGAACAGAGATTCTTTTCTCTAGGACATTTACCGGTATTGTCACTTCCAGCGTCTGTTAATATGCTTGAGCTGAGCTGGCTTCTGCGCCAGTCAGTTCTTCAGTGAGCGCGCGTGTGTTCGCACTAGGGCGCGCGCGTTTCCTCACTGAACCGCGTGGACTCTCGCTGGAGCGCGCGCGTGGGTAACACAATATTAAGAATGTACGGGATGTACAGAGATTCTGTTCTCTTTATCGAAACAATATTAATATAATACATCGAAGTTTATTTTAGCAATTAACAGGGGCTGAAAATGTTAAACATATCTAGCAGGGGTCAATTTGCTTTGACTGAGATCGGCTTCGTGCCTTCTAACAGTCCTTCAGTGAGCGCGCGTGGTTTTTGCCTTACTAGGGCGCGCTTGTTTCCTCAATGGGAGCGCGTGGGCTCTCGCTGGAGCGCGCGCATTACATTAATACACAATATAGACAGACTGAAACTGATTTGCTCGTAAAACACAAAGTTTGAGATTGCCCGCATTCTCCACCACTAATGTAATATAAATGCCTTATGCCTCGGACTCTGGGTCCGGATGAATTAGCTCAAATGATCCATAGGGAATTTTAATAACTAATCATGAGTATGATTAATATTCTGCATATTTCAGTTACATTAAATTGTCGAAAGTGAAAGTGGATTATATGAATATATGAATAATCAATCACAACGAATTATAATCCCTCATTCATATATCAATAATCTTACTTAACTTCGATTATGAAATAATCTTTAAGGGAAACTAATGTAATTATCAAATCGTTGTTCGTCCAGCGACCAACGTCAGATTAAGTGATTAATTTCTCAATAAAGTTATCCTTCCTTATAAACTCCAAGAAACACCAACCTTCTGGCCGTGAACATTAATATTTCTGGTGTTTATAAAATTAAACTAACGTTACTTAAACAGGGAGCGCGGTAGCTATAACCTACCTCATTGACGTTTGTGGTTTTACGAGCGTTTTTCACAGACACAGTCTTGAATACATTGTTTTAATAAATGCAAACTACAGAGTATAACGGATTACACATAGTGATTATAGGTTTTATACGTCTATGTACAGTTACTTACATTAAACAGACAAGACAAAAACGGGTAACAGCTGATGAGAGAAAGAGAGTTATAGAGAGTTGGGGAGGGGCGCTCTGGGGCCCGCGCTCGATGTGATTGCGGGACAGAGAGAGAGAGATAAAGAGAGGATGAGAGAGAGAGAGAGAATGGTCACGTGTGACCATAGGACAGCAAACATCACAGACCTCTGAGAGAGACATCAATCAAACACCTTAAAACATTAAAACTCGTGAGAGCTTAATACTTGCAAAAAGGTTCGTTTGCGTGCACGAGCTGTGTCCAGCCTGCGCGTGTTCTTGGAGCAGAGTGCGCGCGCTCGTGCTGAGGCGCACGTGTTGGTTGCCAGAGCAAGCTGTTCGCGGGAGTTTTGAAGAAGACGCCTCTTTGGAAGGGAAGTTGCTGAAGGAATTCAGGCTTCGTTCGTTTGACTCGTAGGTGGAACGAACAAAGGAGAATTTGAAAAGGAAACAAAATAAACTTTTGTAAGGAAATAAAAAGTGAAGGGAACTCCTGGAGGAGTTCAGGCTCGGACTTTCACATGCTGACGACGGCAGGGAGAGCAGGGGACAAGAGCGTGCAGGAAGAGCGTTTTGCTTTTAATGAATGTAAGGATACGCCCCCTTCTGGTGGATTGTCCAATCACCTTCAGTGATTCAAGAGCGGGAACTCTCTTTGTGTTGTCAGAAGAGACCCCCTGCTGTATAATTTATGATAGAGCTTTGGAACTAGCCATTTCTATGACTAGAAAGAATTCATATCGAAATAATCATACCATTGCAGTCTATTATCGAGATTCAACTCCGTTAGATTTAGAGAATTACAACGACATCAAACACTTCAAATTAAGGTTATGTGATAACGAAGTTACATAAAATATACAGATTAGAAGCATTTAGATTTTGATTAGTACACTTTAAAACTTACATTAAATCCCAAAACTGTCATGACAAATAAATGGCAACACATAATACATTTGGTAATGTTTTAAATATGATTCGTTTAAGGAAACGTTTGTGTGTGTGTGTGTGTGTGTGTGTGCATACATTCCAGAGGGACTGTGGTGGAAGCCCTTTCCTTTGTGCCTTTGTGGAATGTGGTATCACGTTACATGTTGGAATGGGGAGAACGAGACGAAGACCTTTTGTCTTCAGGCAAATTAATGAAGTGTTCGTGATTCCCTAATTTGACCAGATGGCAGTCGATGTTGCTACAACGCGCTGCTCTCAGGGCAGGAATACTCAATATGTTCATATCACTGTGTTATTGATAGTGAACTACGCGCTGCTCTCAGGGCAGGAGTACTCAATATGTTCATATCACTGTGTTATTGATAGTGAACTACGCGCTGCTCTCAGGGCAGGAGTCTGTGTTATTGATAGTGAACTACGCGCGCTGCTCTCAGGGCAGGAGTACTCAATATGTTCATATCGCTGTGTTATTGATAGTGAACTACGCGCTGCTCTCAGGGCAGGAGTACTCAATATGTTCATTTCACTGTGTTATTGATAGTGAACTACGCGCGCTGCTCTCAGGGCAGGAGTAGGCTACTCAATATGTTCATTTCACTGTGTTATTGATAGTGAACTACGCGCGCTGCTCTCAGGGCAGGAGTACTCAATATGTTCAAATCACTGTTATTTTAGTGTATTACGCGCTGCTCTCAGGGCAGGAATACTCAATATGTTCATATCACTGTGTTATTGATAGTGAACTACGCGCTGCTCTCAGGGCAGGAGTACTCAATATGTTAATTTCACTGTGTTATTGATAGTGAACTACGCACTGCTCTCAGGGCAGGAGTACTCAATATGTTCATATCACTGTGTTATTGATAGTGAACTACGCGCTGCTCTCAGGGCAGGAGTACTCAATATGTTAATTTCACTGTGTTATTGATAGTGAACTACGCGCGCTGCTCTCAGGGCAGGAGTACACAATAGGTTCATATCGCTGTGTTATTGATAGTGAACTACGCGCTGCTCTCAGGGCAGGAGTACTCAATATGTTCAAATCACTGTTATTTTAGTGTATTACGCGCTGCTCTCAGGGCAGGAATACTCAATATGTTCATATCACTGTGTTATTGATAGTGAACTACGCGCTGCTCTCAGGGCAGGAGTACTCAATATGTTCATATCACTGTGTTATTGATAGTGAACTACGCGCTGCTCTCAGGGCAGGAGTAATCAATATGTTCAAATCACTGTTATTTTAGTGTATTACGCGCTGCTCTCAGGGCAGGAATACTCAATAGATTCATATCACTGATATTTTAGTGTATTACGCGCTGCTCTCAGGGCAGGAGTACTCAATATGTTCAAATCACTGTTATTTTAGTGTATTACGCGCTGCTCTCAGGGCAGGAATACTCAATAGATTCATATCACTGATATTTTAGTGTATTACGCGCTGCTCTCAGGGCAGGAGTACTCAATATGTTCAAATCACTGTTATTTTAGTGTATTACGCGCTGCTCTCAGGGCAGGAATACTCAATAGATTCATATCACTGATATTTTAGTGTATTACGCGCTGCTCTCAGGGCAGGAGTACTCAATATGTTCATATCACTGTGTTATTGATAGTGAACTACGCGCGCTGCTCTCAGGGCAGGAGTACTCAATATGTTCAAATCACTGTTATTTTAGTGTATTACGCGCTGCTCTCAGGGCAGGAGTACTCAATATGTTCATATCACTGTGTTATTGATAGTGAACTACGCGCGCTGCTCTCAGGGCAGGAGTACTCAATATGTTCATATCACTGTGTTATTGATAGTGAACTACGCGCGCTGCTCTCAGGGCAGGAGTACTCAATATGTTCAAATCACTGTTATTTTAGTGTATTACGCGCTGCTCTCAGGGCAGGAGTACTCAATATGTTTATATCACTGTGTTATTGATAGTGAACTACGCGCGCTGCTCTCAGGGCAGGAGTACTCAATATGTTCAAATCACTGTTATTTTAGTGTATTACGCGCTGCTCTCAGGGCAGGAGTACTCAATATGTTCATATCACTGTGTTATTGATAGTGAACTACGCGCTGCTCTCAGGGCAGGAGTACCGGTACTCAATAGATTCATTTCACTGTTATTTTAGTGTATTACGCGCTGCTCTCAGGGCACGATTACTCAATATGTTCATATCACTGTGTTATTGATATTAAACTACGTGCTGCTCTCAGGGCAGGAGTACTCAATATTATTTTTACTGTAATATGTGCCTTCTTTCAGGGCAGGAGTGGACTAATGTGCTTTTTTTTTCTCTTTAAACAAGGAAGCACTGAGTACAAACAAAATGAATGGTAAGCCCCCAAAAAATTATTCTTCCCGTTTAAACCATGGTTTTAGAATCTTTTTTTCTTGGAAACCTCCCCAGCACTGTGTATTTAGATTTTTTAAATTCTTAATCCTTACTTAGGGAGGTTCCAGGACATTTTTTTAAAACCCATTGTTTTTAATTATGCAGTTAATACACAAATGAAACCGTATGGGTTTTAGTAGCACAGTTTGTATGACTGTATGGAGAGGAAAAAGCATAATGGTGTGTTTATATTCTGTACCCATATAGTTCTACGCTTTTTGATTTCGGGAGAGTTAAGCTCTGATACCAAAATTGGGAAAATAGGGCCATATTCCCTATATATCAGCAGCTTTCAGTCTCTTCTACAAAACCAGAAACTTCCTGATGAGGTAAACAAAACAAAATTCTATTATATTTAATAAATTTCACATACTGTATATTTATAATACTGTATTTAAACATTATAGCCTACTGTATAAAAATCCTTTTACTTATTTTTTTTAAACCTTTTTTAACCTGTTCAGATCATGGATGCCATATTTTACCTGTTCAGCATGGTAATATAACGTTATCTACCTATACATTTTATGTCAGAAAATACATACTAATTAAACTGATGGCATTCATTTTAACTACCTCAATCTTTAATACATAACATTTCATGTGTAATTTAGAAGACAACGGGTTTAGTGGCAATCAATAGCCACACCTTGAATAATATTCTTGATGGGAAGGTCAGGGCAACAAGTCATAGTTTTGTGAAGGTAAGAATGACTTTTACAGTGTTCTTTTGGTAACGCTTTAGATTACAGCCCGGAAAGTACTGCATAATTAAAGCGATTTTACAGTGTAACTTTCTGTAATTATAGTGTACCAATAAAGTACTTACATGTAAGTATGAGGGAACAATATGTAAAGTTTGGGGAATAAAGGGGGTAACAACCAGGATAATAAAAAAAATATGTATACTGTAAGTATTATAGAACTAAGTGGTAGCCTACTTATTCTACTATTATAATACAACAATCTAACATTTGGGAGCAATTTAGCAAGAACATACACTACGTACCTTTTTGTAATAATTGTGTACCAATTCATACTGTATAGGCTTTTTAATGGATGGATCAATGTCTTCTGAAGGGAAACGATAAGTGTTTGTAAGAAAAATTACAATATTTAAAAAATGTTAAACTGTAGACTATCGCTTCAGACTAACTGTAATACGTTGTTTTTCAAATAAAGGTTTCCGAGTCAGTGATATTAGATTGTGTGTATGTGTTTTTACTTATCCTGTTACTACATGGAACAAGAGGGTAACAAGCACCACTTACCCTGTAACTACATGAAACTAGATTATATTTCCCAGTAAGATTGTTGTATTATAATAGTAGTTCTTAGTTCCCCTTAGTTCTATAATACTTACAGTATAAATATTTTTTTTTATTCTCCTGGTTGTTACCTCTTTATACCCCAAACTTTACATATTGTTCCCTTAAGTACTTTATAGGTACACTATAATAACCTAAAGTTATGCTGTAAATTTGTCTTAATTACGCAGTACTTTCCGGGATGTAATCTAAAGCATTACAGTTATTTTTTTGTTGAGTGTGAATTGGATGCATTTTTCTTTGTAAATATACAAAACTGTGGTAGTTCTATTGTAATAAAGTGCACATGGTTTACTACAAATTTGAATTTGTTTTCCTATCCAAGATGGCAGTGTTTCATGTAGCCTTTTCTTTCATTTGCAGAATAACATTCTTCAAAAGGCAGAAGTTGTCATTGGTCCATACCTGGAGGGAGGGAATCACTGGACTTTCTTTGTAAGTTCCTCTAGTTCTAAGTTGAGAAATGTATTTATCTTTTATGTATTAAAAAAAAGTATTGTGGTCATGAGTGGTAATGTGCAATGCATGAAATACCAGAGCATTGTGCAAAATTTAAAGTAATACACGCAAATATTATCTTAATGAGTTTGACTTGTTACCAGCTATTTCCATTTTCTATTTAGCACTGCAACATCGTGGATAGAACAATAACCTACCTAAATTCCTTTGGTGAGCAGAAAGAGAATAGTCAGAAAATAGCTGAGAATTGGAGGTGTGTATGTAGAAAAGGTTTCTCTATTTCACCTTTTAACAAGATTTCATCTTACCTGTCCTGTACATGTGGTATCCATCCTAACAGGATGTTTGCCACAGTAAAGGGAATCGCGGGAACATGGGACATTTGCACAAGGGAGCATGCCATTCAGAGAGATATAATTTCTTGTGGCATCTTTACAGCTGTGGTAAAACATTAAAATCTTATAAAATACTTTTTTTTTATTTTCCAAAGATTAAATTTAATTGTCTACATGTCGAATTATTAGTGATATATCTGTTATAAATATTTACTGCTACATTTACACTACAGATGCATTACACGTGTACACATTTGGATATGCACATGTAAAAAAAAAAATCTAGTTTAATTCATGCCATTTTGTAATACTGCTTTTAAAGGGACGGTTCACCCAAAACATAAGATTCTGTCATCGTTTACTCACCCTTAAGTTGTTCCAAACCTGTATGAATTTCTTTCTTCTATTGAACACAAAGGAATATAAGAATGTTTGTAACCAAGTGGTTTTGGGGCACCATCGACTTCCGTGGTAGGAAAATAAATTCTGTGAAAGTCAATGGTGCCACACAACTGTTTGGTTATAAACATTCTTCAAAATGTATTAATGTGTGTTCTACAGAACAAAGAAATGTATATAGCTTTGGAACAACTTGAGGGTGAGTGAATTATGACAGAATAAAAAAAATTTTGGGTGGACTAACCCTTTGAGGAGAACATGAAAACTTTAAACTGTCACCTTTTTGTAAGTTTGCAGAGGCTTTTCTTCGTGGGGACCAGGGGTATATTAACTGCCCTTCACTTCATGAGGAAAGAGAAAGACTAGCAATTCTGCTCTTCACTTCACTTGGTAAGTACAATACAGGTTTATACCTACAGTTTTATGTTGGTTTGGGTTATAAAATTGTACAACAAGTGTTTCTTGCTTTCTTTAGAAAGGTCAGGCATTTGTGGTGTCTGCCATAAGGCTGTTGCTAAGAGCAAGGCAAGTTGTTTTGCAAGTCTCATATGATGTTTCATATTTAAAAAATGTGGCCTTTACAAATCAGTCTTTTCTAACAAACATATAGGCCAAATGTTCGACATGTGGCATGAACGTACATGAAAAATGTGTCCAAAAGAACCAGGAGACTGCTCTTTGTTTGCTGTGCAAAAGTAATGCATTTTTTTCATTACATACATTTTTAATTATAACACATACTTTTTTATATTTTGTGTAAAAAATTTGTCCTGATGCATTTTTTTTATTATATTTTTTAGTACAAACTGAAACAACATCAGAAAATAAAGAAAACAAACAAGCAGGTAAGGCTTATAGAGTTTAATTTATGTATAGTCATGTTGCAGAATTTATCAGTCTTTAGACCAGGGCTCCTCAACCACCCATGGTCCAAAATGTATTCCCTTTATTCCGCCATCATGTCTTTACAACTCTTAGACTGTGTAAAAAACATTGCATTGCCTAAAACAGCAGAGTGCTCTTTAAAGCAGCACTCAGTAAGATCGGGATTTCTTTGTTGTATCCTCGCGTTTTGCTCGGAGGTTTCTCTCTAGAGCTCCCCCCGCAGCTTCGGAATAGATATTTGACAACAACTGTTAAAAACTCGCTGGCTATTCTCAGACACTAGAGGCTTAGTAGATCAACGACATCAAAGCAGATGGGAAACTCTTTGCAACGTCGTCTTCATTCGGTTTCCAACAGCGTGAGGGAGTGCAATAATGACAGCATTATAGCAGATTTCTTTTTGCAGTAAAGCAATTCTTTACCTCGCGAGACTTGGGATCACACGATACTTCCAGACGAAGAGGCCGGCGGGCCGCCGGCCCAAAGTTGCAAACGCTTTTTTTCCGCTCACGGGCACCAGGGGGGTGCGAAACCACCACCATTCAAACCAAAATAAGTAATATAACCATTCCAGTGACTCCGAAGTTGATCAGTTAAGGTAAAAAAGTTACTTAGTTCACCTTTAATGCACACCTAGCTGTGATTTTGAGAGCGCACAACAATATCCAGTTTACAGACCAGAGTGAGAATGTTTAAAATGTCTGTACACTTTCCTAGTCTGCAGATGTATGCAACGCTTCTTTAGTTTGGGCTGAGATGTCATATTCACAGTAGCACCATCTTTGAGGCTTTGAGGGATAGACATGCATCTCTTCAGTGGGTTGTAGTGTAATTTCATGTTTTTTTGGACTGTTCTGCTGGTGAAACAATGCAAAAATAGTCTTTCCAAGAAATTTCAGTAGACAAAAACTCCAGACAACATGAGCTGTGGAAAATTCTAAGTGATCTATGCACTTTATACAGTGTTTTACAACAGATGCCATTGAAAATAAGTCTATGCCTCACAGCCTCGCTTTCATATCTGTCATGGCGCTGCTTTGAATAATGTCTATTACCCAACAAAACTAAGAAGATAACGTTTATTTTGTCATGTTAACAATGAAAGAGTCTGATAACCGCCCTAAAAATGTTGGGCCCCACTATTATTTTCATTGGGACAATCTCACCATTCAAAGGAAATAGTTGAAGAGCCCTGTAATAGACATAACATAGACATTGGAATATATATATATATATATATATATATATACAGTGTATATATACACTGTATATATATATATATATTTGTGTGTATATATATATATATATATATTTTTTTTTTTTTATTCCCATTCGTCGTTCCAAAAGTGTAGTTATTTGTATTTTGTCTACATTATCTTTGCAGTGACCGACAAACACCTAGATGAGGAAGTGGTGGAAAGAGAGACCACCGACAAACACCTAGATGAGGAAGTGGTGGAAAGAGAGACCACCGACAAACACCTAGATGAGGAAGTGGTGGAAAGAGAGACCACCGACAAACACCTAGATGAGGAAGTGGTGGAAAGAGAGACCACCGACAAACACCTAGATGAGGAAGTGGTGGAAAGAGAGACCACCGACAAACACCTAGATGAGGAAGTGGTGGAAAGAGGTTAAGCAAATAATTATTCTTAGAAAGTATTAGAGATTTCTTAGTGCAATAGAGGAGAAATTGTTTCACTTGGATTTAAGGACATAAATATATTAGATTAAAACAGGGGTTGGCAACTTTATGGTAATCATTGTGTGATATCAACTCACGTACCATAACTATAAATAAATAATTGTATTAATTGATTAGATACTGGGGACATGACATTTGTATAGGTAGAGACACATGAAAAAAATCGTGTAGTTTTTGTTTGAATTGGGGTTTCATTTGTGGTACCCTTTGAGAACATGTAATGCAGCTTTAGTTTTAATTTTTTGCTTTTAGTGTCACTTATTGTGTATGAAACTTTAAGGGTTGAGCATGCCAGATTCTTTTAAAAAACAGATTAAACCTTTTTATAGTCTGAAACTGCAACACTACCAGCAGATTGTAATCTGCTTTACACTGTCCAGTCTGTCTGTGCTGGCAGATAATTTGTCTTCACTGCACAGTTCATTTGAGTAGTAAAAGCATTTTTCACACAAAAATGAAAACTCATAATTTATTTGTCCTCATGTCCATACAAACATGAAAATATAAAGTTATTTTACTAGTAAAATAACTACTAATCTCTCTTACAATTGCTTGTGTAACAATGATTACCCTTCTGTGTTTCAAAGGTTTCCAACCCCTAATATCTTTTTAGTCTTGATGAAAAATTATATCTATAATATTCCAAGGAAATTTTGTTCATCTGAAGAATCCAATTTATTGTTAAGCTTATTTTAAAGAGTTTTTTTGTAGCTCTTTGTCATCTTTTACAGATGGCTTCCTTGTAGAAAGCGTACTGAAAGTGTCAGACTTTCACCAGGCAAAGAGGTAATGCAGCAGGATTAGTGTAGGAGAAATTAATGTGACATTGCACGCCACATTTTACAGACTACTTTATTTCAGTCACAGTTCTTTTACATGCCCACTGATCTCAACCAAAATACTATAGTCAAAAATCAGATATGTCGCACACACATTTACGTGACATTTAGAATCTAATTTTGATCATTTTCTGCTTTTGATGTTAAAACAGATATAGGCACAAAATACAAATTAAAGAAGCTGCAATAAGAGCTGCTTTAAGAGTCTCTAGACTCAAAAATTCTCTGCACTGATTGAGGTGGGCATGAATGGACCCCTGGCGAGATGGTCCTCACTGCAGAACACGAAATCCAGGGGGAGGAGTTGGTTCCAGATCCAACTCCTCCCACCTTACATATACCTAAACCTACCCATCTCCACCCCCTGATCCTTAAACCCACCCCTTAACCTACCAATCTCCACCCCTTAGATCTGGATCCAACTCCGCCCCTGGATCTCGTGTACTGCATTGAGGTGCTACTGAACTTTTGAGTCACTTTGAGTTTTGAGTCACAGATAATATAGTGGCATCACCAGATAAAAAATCTTCCTATTTTATATTTATAACTTCTGAAATTTTTGGTCTATAAACAATCATTTCCTGTTATTCATTTACACTTAAACTTTTATCCAAAGTAGCTTTCATTGCATTCAGGCTTCAAGTTATTCATCTTCTTGTGCTTATTTTAATGTTTCCTAAAACTCTAATACTTTTTTTTTTTTGGTACTCTGAAATGGCATCCAATTCTTAATCATTGTGGTGCAGATGTTGTAAAACTATACTGGACAAAACCAATCAAAAGGATCTTCATGTTCATAGCAATTTGGATAATTCAATACCGTAATTGTTTTAGATGTTAGCTAGGCTTCCTCAACTTTTTTTGTTTTTGTTGTCAACTGTGGACTTACAATCAGAAGAGAACAGGTTACCTTACTGAGGCTGAATAATAAACTGTTGTGGTTTCACGATGTACATTCAGTAATGTGCAGTGTGCATGGTTGATTAGGTGCTTCCTTACTTGATTGAGGTAGACTTTAGTCCTGATCAAAATACTGAAGCGTGTTTAATTTAATATTACAGATATCTGGTCTCTACAAGTGAATTAAAGAGGAGATGCTCACCACCTGAGTGTTACTCCAGCAACACTGTGGTTTCTTATTTGCGAAAAGCAAAGGCACAGAAAAAAACCATAGAGGAAAAGCTGACTGGCATGGGTGTGCAGCCCACCAAGCGGACCAAACTGACTTCACTGTGCACTAAACTGTGTGAAGGTAAAACATTTTAAGTGATTGTTAAAGGGGCACTTGGCAACTCTAGTCATTTCTAGTTTTTCTAGTCAACTCTCGCATGTTTTCCCATCGAGCTCCCCCTACAGCTGTGCGGCGTATATTTTCACAACACTGTCATAAAAAAAATCACTTGCGGCACCTTCCTCCCGCTTTCTACCACTGCTTATGTGCATTTGTTATTATCGGAGCCGGCCAACTGTATCGTGTGGAGCTATGTCTACCGAGTGGGTAATACATCATAGAATTATGTCGAATTGCCATAAAGCAGTTTGTGTTTCTCGCTTCTCACAAGACTACCTATTTCCAACTTACCGGGACGTCAGTCCCCATGTTGCAAGGATGGTTTTTACGCCTGGGAGTGCTGGGGGGAGCGGTGAAAGTCACCATTCTCTCCAGAACAGGTTATTAAACCATTCAAATGATTTCTAAACAGTTTTATTAAGTTGAAATAGTTGCCAAGTGCCCCTTTAAGTGTCTTTAGGTTGGGTATTATATTTTTTTAATAATTCGATTTGTTTACATCGTTTCATTTCAGATGAATGCTCTGAGCTGGTCAGTGACGTAATGTTCCTGGCAGCAAAGTTTACTCCACAAAGGAAAGTGGTCCAGGAAATATGTGAAAATGAGGATGTCCATGATGCAATTTCCAAAACTGAAGCCTGCAGGTAAAGTACATTTTATGTTGAATGTTTTTAATAACTATGTAAATTGAAACCAAAAGCTTTATGTACTTCAATTGCAGGAAGACCTTACAAACACTTCTGGCGACTTTAGGGAGAAACTGGGAGACATTTGGACAGGCAACCCATGGGCTTGGGCCTGGTTTAATGGTGGGCACATTCGAGTTCATTGACTCGTGCCTCAAAGAAAAAATTAAAACACTTAAATCCTCTACGAAAGATGTGAACTAGTTAAGTACAGCTGTTTAATAATACCTTTCTGTTGTAATAATATGTTGCTGTGTTTTATAGATACCTATAATCCACTTTATTTGTTTTGTATTGCTTTGTAATCGCATTTGTAATTCAATTTGGTTCCTTAATACAAAAGTAAATTATTCAATATTTTATTGTAATGTTAAAGCAAAAGACCATTCAATAAAAACATTATTTTGTGAATTATTTACAATCAACATTTGTTCCTTCATTTTGTTCTTATACAAACCATCTGTACAACACTCATTGACCAAAAAATAAAAGACAGTGGCAGCAAGGGGGAAAAACTAAGCATGTTGGCTAGGCAGAGCAGATAGTTATTGTTTCATCAATGAAACATTTCTTATCTCTCTACAAGATCAGCCACGTTTTTTCTTCTTTTTGACCGTGTAAGTTACAGTGACTGCATCTTTTGCTTTTTTGACCCTTTTACGATAATTATGAAGTGCAGTCACTTTTCTTTTTCTTGACAGTTTGCTAAACTGTGAAAAAACTAATTTGTGTGCTCTCTGTACTAAACTGTGCACTTCCTTATCCTCATGAAATTTTTCTGATTGGCTCCACTCATGAAGATCTGTGAGCATGTGTTGCAGTGTTACTTTTTTTTTCTCACTGGATTTTGAGCAGTGTGAATCCTCATATATGTTCTCACAGGATGTTGTGTAGATAATGTTGTGAACTAAGATACATACACACACCTCTCCATAGCTATTTGCAATGCATGTACAAAATTTGGTCCCTTTACGACGTACAATTCCTACACTCCCATCAAAATGATATACAGTAAGGTCTTCATTATCTGCGAAGTAGGATTCACTGTCAACAATTTTTCTTGCTGCTTCTGCCCTAAGGTCTTGAATTGCAAGTCCTTGTTTCTCTGCAATGGTTTGTGAGAAAATTAAGTGTTTGCACACAGATCCACACTGGAATATTTTGCAATCGCAATTATGCATCACCAAGTCAACTCTGTGAGATTGTGTGCTTATATCGGGTGGAACCAAACACACTCCATTTTCATTCATCTCCACTTTTGCATCCAGGCCTTTTGCAATCATGCAATGGGCAGCATTTGTGGTCTCTTCGGTGTTCGCTCCTTTTATTCGTCCAGTGTCTGTCAGGTCATCCAGGTAACTGAACAATTAAATGAAAGAACAAGTTGTCAAATGATTTAGACTGTTTAGACATGTGTTATACCCTTAGACATTTGTATAGATTTCATAGGCTATAAACTAATTTAAAAAAACAGTGGGAAAAAGACTATTCTAAATAGAGGGAGTGCAGGGGGGGTAGACGACTCTTTGTATACTGTGTTTTAGGGGATCGAGTTTTATAACAACCAACAATGCCCTTGGAGCTGACAGACCTTTTTACTAAATGTTTTCATAAGTGTGCTGTTTAAAGGAATTGACAATGATAAGGCTATAGAGAATAGCTAATGTTTATACTAGAGCTTCCTGTATCCAAACAAGTTGATAATGGCAAGAGGATGTGGTCAGAGGTAATATATATATGCAATATATAATCAGGGTACCACAACTTGGTCACTTGATTTCTGTAATTACAATTTAGCACCATAACAAAAGTAATAAAATTAACATATTTACCTGTAATATTTTTGGACATCACCACACAGCAAGCGAAGAAGCTGATCAATCCTGCTATTCATCCTTCCCTTAAGAAACTGGTATTTCATTGTGAGAAAAAATCTGAGTACAAAAGTTAAAACATTTAGGACATCCTTGATGAATATTTGTAATGAATATCATGTTATTTACACTATATTTCAAAAAGTAATTTGAGAGCAAGGTGTTATAATTTTATAATTTTATTAGTTGACCTCTCTGCCTTGTTGTTGGTTTCGCTGTTGTGGTGATAGAATCTCCTTCCAAAATTGGACCACAAATCTCCCAAACAAATCCACTGATTCTTGAGGTAGGTCGATACATGTGAACTGCCCAGACAGGCATCAAGCTCTTCGCACTTTCTAGTTGACATGCTGTTAAACTCTTCTTCCTGTAAAAAACAACAACACAACATTGTAAAGTTATGCCACCTTATGTTTACACACATTTAAAGGGGTAGTCCACCCAAAGTTGAAAATTGTCATTTTGTTACGCATGTCATAATTTACTCACCCTCATGTCACTCCAAACCTATATGACTTTATTTCTTCAGTAGAACACAAAAGATATTTTGAAGATATTAAGATATTTTGAATAATGTTTCTGAGTTTGTTTGTTTTTTTATGTAATAAAACCAGAGTCCAATACAACATTACCCCATTGACTTCCATATACTCTTGGCGGAAAAAAATGAAACATTCTACTGCAAAAGAAAATAAATAAAATAAATTGGAATGACATGAGGATGAGAAAAGAGTGATAAATTGTCTTTTAAAAATAATGTTCCCACAATTTAAAAAAAAAACTTTGAACACAACACAACTTTTAAACTTGACCAATCCTATTAAAATCCATAGTATACAATTCAAGATTTATTTTCATTATTGAAATGATTTCTAAAGAATAAAGTGATTTATGATATACAAATATTACCGTTAAACAGGATTTCATTGACACCATTGCTTGAATCACAATATTTCGTTGATTAACTGACAAGTTTCCTCCATCTCTTTTAACCATCCACCTATGCACGGCCTACAAAAACATTCAAAAGCTAGTCAAGACATTTTTATATGACTTTTTAAATCAAATTTTAGTTTTAAAATGAATGGGTCTGTGACAAGTGAGAATTTCCTTTATTTTAACTCAATACTGCTAATTAAAGGCCCAAGATAAAGGGGGAAAAATCCAGTAGGATTTACCTACCTGGAGCACATGAAACCAGCAAAGAAGAATCTTGGCGGTTGGAAAAACTCTTCTTATCGCATTGAGTTCCTTAAGGTCACGGTCAATCATTATCGACCTACATGATGAGGAATTAAGAAGGAATTAAGATCTACATCTGTAGTTTGTCACAATGAACAGCTTGTGTAAAAAAGTAGTTTACAATTTGCTCTCTTTATGCAAGTTTTTTACTTCTGACCTGGGAATAAATCCAGGGTTGTGTTCAGCAAGCTTTTCCAAGCAGAGAGCAAGTATGTCCGCTGATTCCTCACTAATAATAAAATAAGCAAATGGGACTGCTCTTCCAATACTGTTGGTCAAAAGAAGTGCATAAAATGCATAACCATATGATGTCATGGCTTTGTAAGTGGCGTCCATGAATACCATGGTGTGAGGATGTTCTCTGAGTACATCTTTTTGCCAGGGCGCCTGCACTACAATTATTAGTGGTTGATTTTCACTCAATGGCTGGTAGTAGCAAATGTTTTCCTGCAGCTCAGATGTGACTAGCTTGTCCACACTAATGCAGTCTTTCGCATCAGGAAAACTAAGAGCATTAATGGTCTTCTTGATTAATCGAATATCTTCAGGTGTAACATAATACCGCCGATTGTATTTGTCCATATGTCCATGACGCTCTGCCCAGTCCACACATTTTAAAAGTGTTTCGGAAATTGACTGTCCTTGATCAAGCCACATTTCAATAAAGGTTAATAACTCTGGATCAATGCGATTTTTAACACCCTCTTCTTTCAAGCACACATCATGTCCATTGTGTTGAAGCATTTTGTTGACCACAGCACCCGTGAAACAACCGTCTTTGATAATTTTGAAAGACACATAAGCTTGGCAAGAATTAGCTCTTGTCTTTGTTGGTTCTCCTTTGCTTTTTCCACTTGCTTTAGTTGATCTTTCACATGCAAAGTAAAAGTAGTCTTTATGAGTTGACACAGGGGACTTGAAGATGCTTTTTGTTTCCTCTTCCACTTTCTTAATGTAACCCTGCATGAAATCAGTCTCCTCCCCAGAAAAAGGTATGACCTCCTGAATGACTCGAGCATCCTTTAGTTTCTTTACCTTTCGCCTTATCCCTTCAAGCCAAATATTCTCCATTAACCTGGAAAAGTAAAAAAAAAAAAATGAAGGTACGAAATTCAAGTTATAAATAAAAGTACATTTTCAATTTTTAACACTGATTAGATAGGAACCTATTGAGTACTCCTGCCCTGAGAGCAGCGCGTAATACACTAAAATAACAGCGATTTGAACCTATTGAGTATTCCTGCCCTCGAGAGCAGCACTTAATACACTAAAATAACAGTGATTTGAATCTATTGAGTACTCCTGCCCTGAGAGCAGCGCGTAATACACTAAAATAACAGCGATTTGAACCTATTGAGTATTCCTGCCCTCGAGAGCAGCACTTAATACACTAAAATAACAGTGATTTGAATCTATTGAGTACTCCTGCCCTGAGAGCAGCGCGTAATACACTAAAATAACAGCGATTTGAACATATTGATTACTCCTGCCCTGAGAGCAGCGCGTAGTTCACTATCAATAACACAGTGATATGAACCTATTGAGTACTCCTGCCCTGAGAGCAGCGCGCGTAGTTCACTATCAATAACACAGTGAAATGAACATATTGAGTACTCCTGCCCTGAGAGCAGCGCGTAGTTCACTATCAATAACACAGTGAAATGAACATATTGAGTACTCCTGCCCTGAGAGCAGCGCGTAATACACTAAAATAACAGTGATATGAACCTATTGAGTATTCCTGCCCTGAGAGCAGCGCGTAATACACTAAAATAACAGCGATTTTAACCTATTGAGTACTCCTGCCCTAAGAGCAGCGCGTAATACACTAAAATAACAGTGATATGAACCTATTGAGTACTCCTGCCCTAAGAGCAGCGCGTAATACACTAAAATAACAGTGATTTTAACCTATTGAGTACTCCTGCCCTAAGAGCAGCGCGTAATACACTAAAATAACAGTGATATGAACCTAGGGCTGGGCGATAAAACGATAACGATAATTATCGCGATATAATTTTTCTCGATAAAACGATATCAAGAGTCCGATAAATGTTCGATAATGTTTTTGCGCCAAAAGCGGAACGAATCTCATTTGAACTGCGCGCACCACAGGGACCGTTTATCCGCTCGGCTCAAAGTCCAAACGGCAATAACACAGTGATATGAACATATTGAGTACTCCTGCCCCGAGAGCAGTGCTTAATACACTAAAATAACAGTGATTTGAATCTATTGTGTACTCCTGCCCTGAGAGCAGCACTTAATACACTAAAATAAAAGTAATTTGAATCTATTGAGTACTCCTGCCCTGAGAGCAGCGCGTAATACACTAAAATAACAGTGATATGAACCTATTGAGTACTCCTGCCCTGAGAGCAGCGCGTAGTTCTCTATCAATAACACAGTGATATGAACCTATTGAGTACTCCTGCCCTGAGAGCAGCGCGCGTAGTTCACTATCAATAACACAGTGAAATGAACATATTGAGTACTCCTGCCCTGAGAGCAGCGCGCGTAGTTCACTATCAATAACACAGTGAAATGAACATATTGAGTACTCCTGCCCTGAGAGCAGCGCGTAATACACTAAAATAACAGCGATTTTAACCTATTGAGTACTCCTGCCCTAAGAGCAGCGCGTAATACACTAAAATAACAGTGATATGAACCTATTGAGTACTCCTGCCCTAAGAGCAGCGCGTAATACACTAAAATAACAGTGATATGAACCTAGGGCTGGGCGATAAAACGATAACGATAATTATCGCGATATAATTTTTCTCGATAAAACGATATCAAGAGTCCGATAAATGTTCGATAACGTTTTTGCGCCAAAAGCGGAACGAATCTCATTTGAACCGCGCGCGCCACACGGACCGTTTATCCGCTCCGCTCGGCTCAATGTCCAAACGGCAGCGCAGCGTCTAGAGCAGACGCGTTTACTCTGATCGGTCTCGGTCACGAGATCCAGTGAGAAGCGCTTGAATTCAGCGAGGAAGACAAATGTCTCAGTAATTTAAACCAGTTTAAAGGCAGATGAAACAGCGCTGACGAACAGGAGAAGCACTGTGCGTAACGATACAGTCAGAAGCTTTTCCGTCTACAAATTCCCATAATTTACCACGGATTTACTGTAACGTTAGCCTAGTAATATTAACTGCACCATGAAATGTGGGATATATATATTGAATTGTATAATATCATTAATGTAGACAATGTATTAAAGGACTAATGGAATATAATTACAGTTTTTTAATAATGTATTTAGGCTACTGGTTTTCATAAATACCATAGAAACCATAAAGTTACATTTTATCTGTGGTTATCATGATCTAAATGCATGATGCTGGCTGACCAATGGTTAATTTTAATAAAACTAAAGAATATTACATTTTACCAAATAAAAATAATGTTGTTACTTTTTTTAACAGATGTTACGGTTTTTGTTAATAAATGTAAATTGTATATAGTAAATCTGCATCCTAACTCAACACTGTAAAAAAAATCCCGTATTTTTTACGGAATAATGCTGGCAACTTTGGTTGCCAGAACAATTCTGTAAAAAATACATTAAAACTGTAATCACCTTTACGGAGGAGCATGTAAGTTTTACATTTTAAACTGGTATATTTAACAATGGATTTCAGCAATATTGACATGGCCATAAAGTTATTGAACAAATTCCTTCAGTAAGAATTGAAGACACCTGATGTTAACAAGCAGAATCACTGAAGGAGCGCGTAATACACTGAAATAACAGTGATTTTAACCTATTGAGTACTCCTGCCCTGAGAGCAGCGCGCGTAGTTCACTATCAATAACACAGACTCCTGCCCTGAGAGCAGCGCGTAGTTCACTATCAATAACACAGTGATTTGAACATATTGAGTACTCCTGCCCTGAGAGCAGCGCGTAGTTCACTATCAATAACACAGTGATATGAACATATTGAGTACTCCTGCCCTGAGAGCAGCGCGTAGTTCACTATCAATAACACAGTGATATGAACCTATTGAGTACTCCTGCCCTGAGAGCAGCGCGTAGTTCACTATCAATAACACAGTGATATGAACATATTGAGTACTCCTGCCCTGAGAGCAGCGCGTAATACACTAAAATAACAGTGATATGAATCTATTGAGTATTCCTGCCCTGAGAGCAGCGCGTAATACACTAAAATAACAGTGATTTGACCATATTGAGTACTCCTGCCCTGAGAGCAGCGCGTAGTTCACTATCAATAACACAGTGATATAAACCTATTGAGTATTCCTGCCCTGAGAGCAGCGCGTAGTTCACTATCAATAACACAGTGATATGAACATATTGAGTAATCCTGCCCTGAGAGCAGCGCGCGTAGTTCACTATCAATAACACAGTGATATGAACATATTGAGTAATCCTGCCCTGAGAGCAGCGCGCGTAGTTCACTATCAATAACACAGTGATATGAACCTATTGAGTATTCCTGCCCTGAGAGCAGCGCGTAGTTCACTATCAATAACACAGTGAGTGATATTAAACTATTGAGAACTCCTGCCCTGAGAGCAGTGCTTAATACACTAAAATAACAGTGATATGAACATATTGAGTACTCCTGCCCTGAGAGCAGCGCGTAATACACTAAAATAACAGTGATTTGAACATATTGAGTAATCGTGCCCTGAGAGCAGCGCGTAGGTCACTATCAATAACACAGTGATATGAACATATTGAGTACTCCTGCCCTAAGAGCAGCGCGTAATACACTGAAATAACAGTGATTTTAACCTATTGAGTACTCCTGCCCTGAGAGCAGCGCGTAATACACTGAAATAACAGTGATTTTAACCTATTGAGTACTCCTGCCCTGAGAGCAGCGCGTAATACACTGAAATAACAGTGATATGAACCTATTGAGTACTCCTGCCCTGAGAGCAGCGAGTAGTTCACTATCAATAACACAGTGTTATGAACATATTGAGTACTCCTGCCCTGAGAGCAGCGCGTAATACACTAAAATAACAGTGATTTGAACATGAGTAATCGTGCCCTGAGAGCAGCGCGTAGTTCACTATCAATAACACAGTGATATGAACATATTGAGTACTCCTGCCCTAAGAGCAGCGCGTAATACACTGAAATAACAGTGATTTTAACCTATTGAGTACTCCTGCCCTGAGAGAAGCGCGCGTAGTTCACTATCAATAACACAGACTCCTGCCCTGAGAGCAGCGCGTAGTTCACTATCAATAACACAGTGATATGAACCTATTGAGTACTCCTGCCCTGAGAGCAGCGCGTAGTTCACTATCAATAACACAGTGATATGAACCTATTGAGTACTCCTGCCCTGAGAGCAGCGCGTAGTTCACTATCAATGAATCTATTGTGTACTCCTGCCCTGAGAGCAGCGCGTAATACAATAAAATAACAGTGATATGAATCTATTTAGTATTCCTGCCCTGAGAGCAGCGCGTAATACACTAAAATAACAGTGATTTGAACATATTGGCCCTCATTTATCAATCTTGCGTCGAAACGGGCGTATATGTTGGCGTAAGATTATGCTTACACTCCTCTCACCGCCTGATTTATGAAGCTGTGCGTACCTTTGAAATTCAGGTGTACGCAATACCTGCCTCTTGATAAATGCCGCGGCTGAAAACGATCGTCATTAGATTAACACGCCCCTATATATTCACGTCTCCGCCTCCCCCACGCCCTCATTTTACGCCATGGACACACGGAAGACGGCAAAAAAGAGAAACTTCTCCGACGTGGAGATCGAGACCATCACCAGGGAAGTGGAAATCAACAAAATTGTTTTATTTGGGAGCTTAAAGAGTGGGATTAAAGGCGCCCACAAAAACAAAATATGGACCAAAATCACGAGTTCTGTCAATAGTGTGGGGGCTGAGAAGCGCACTCCAGCAGAGGTAAGAATGTTTTATTGCTTAATATAGACCAATAGTGATCAAGTTAAGCATGAGTTTTCTTTATTGCTTAATATAGACCAATAGTGATCAAGTAAAGCATGAGTTTTCTTTATTGCTTAATATAGACCAATAGTGATCAAGTTAAGCATGAGTTTTCTTGTTTATTGTAGGTGAAAAAAAAGTGGTCCGATATAAAGATCGCCACAAAGAGGCGCGTCTCGGCACTGAAGAGGAGCCAGAGTCAGACTGGGGGAGGCCCACCGGATCCAAGCCTCCAGCTGACACCGAACGAGGAGCGGGTGGCAGCCCTCATCGGAACGGTGTCTCTAGAAGGTATCACCGGTGGGGGAGATACCGACGACATTCATGGTAAGTAAACTTAAATTTGATAGACTAATAAAAAAACACAAGTCCATAGTTAACTCATTTTATTTAAATTGTATTGTTTTGTAGATGATGGCACTGCAGGCCCCAGCGCCCTCGAGGCATCTCCCCCTCAGCCCATCAAGGAGCCTGAGCCTATCCTTGCGCCCCACCCAGAGCAAGTGCAAGCGGGGGAAGCCGAGGTTCGTCCACCAGCCTCCCGTGCACCAGCCTCCCGTGCGCCACGGCCAAGGGTCCTGACGGATGAGGTCCTGGAAAGACAGTCAGAAATTTGTAGACTACTGGTCGAAATTAACCAGTCATTAGGGTCTATAAATACGACATTACAGCAAATAAATGAAAACTTAAAAAAAAAATAAAACAATGAAAACAAATTTTGTGTTATTTTAACTTACCCTTAAAACCGCCGAACAAGGTCCCGTCTGAGCTGAACAGCTCCCAAAGCCGGTGGTGCTGCCCACTGCTCCACTGGCACTTCTGGGTCTGGGACCAGCGCGTCAAATGGCACACGGTTTATCTCAGCCATGTTGTGCAAGACGGCACATGCCAAAATTATGTTGCACACCTTCTCTGGCGAATAGAGCAACGTGCCCCCCGCGTGTGCCAGGCAGAGCCATCTACTTTTTAGGAGCCCCACGCAGCGCTCCACAGTGGTTCGTGTTCGTGTGTGCGCGTGGTTGAAGTTGCGCTCCTGATGCGTCACAGGGTTTGGCACAGGGGTGATCAAAAAGTCCAAAAGAGGATAACCCCTGTCACCTAAAGGGGAAAAGAGAGGTTAGGAAAAGAATATATTTAGCAAAATAAATTTGCTCTTAGTACTCACCTAAAAGATAAGCATGACCCCTCAATGCGCCCTCCTGCAGCCGTCTGCGCACGCTGCTGTGCTCAAAAATGAAGGCATCGTGGGTGCCTCCAGGCCATCGTGCCACAACATTTAATAGGCAGAGTCTGGCATCACAAATAATTTGCACATTGACTGAATGATAATTTTTGCGGTTGATGTATGCGTAATCATTAACCGATGGTGGTTTCAGACGCACGTGGGTACAGTCAATTGCACCTATGACATTTGGAATCCCAGCAATCTCATAAAAACCCCTTTTAATCATTGTTTGCTGGGCATTGTCGTATGGGAATTGGATGTAGTGTGGGATGAGAGTCCTGATGGCAGCCAGCACGGATGACAGCATGCGGCTCATGGTGGGTTGGGATATGCCAGACCTGTCAGCAATCTCCCGTTGAAAGGTTCCAGTGGCCAAGAACCCCAGTGTGGAGAGAACCTGGACTGGAACAGGTAAGGCCCTTGACCGCCGGGTCTCACGTTGGAGGTAGGGCTCCAGGTGATTGCACAGCTCCAGGAGAAGATGCCTTGGAAGACGGAATCTGCTCATCAGCCATTCATCTGATTCATTCAGAAGATCTCGCCTATCTTGAAATACTCTTTCCCTTCTCAAGGGCGCATATGCGTCTTCTAAAAGCGCAAGGTCAGCCATCATTGAGAATTGGTTTACGGTGGATATCCAGTTTAAATAGCGGTTTGGATGAGCAAATGACCTATCACAATGCATTATTTTACAGCACATGTTTTGAAACAATTAGCATTTAATTTTGTATCACGTCACATGTATTGGGGTGTACAATAGTGATGATGATGTGATGTGGAGTACCATTCATTCACATTAATAATTGCATGACAATTTGTTATATTCTTATTATTATTATGATTTGTATTATTAATGACGCTTATTGTTATTTAGAAGAAGAATGTCGTTATTATTATTATTATTTAAAAGAAGAAGAACGTAATTTTAATTAATTTGTCAGTCTGAATTATTTTTTGGTCATTGAAAGCCTTTCATTACTGAACCCAGTCCGTGCGCACCTGCCGGGCTTAACTCACAAAAATAAACACTGAAGTTTATAATTTCTATGTTGTTGTTTTTTTTACAGTGGGTCATAATATATCATATCTTTAGTTTGTCAGTGCGTTTTGTGGTGTTAGGAATAGTTTTTCTGCGCATTTCAGCACTAACTGAAAACGTGCGTACATGTACACCACCTCCTGAGCTGGCGTAGGATTCGAGCGTGCCGTACGCCAACGTCCATATTGATAAATCGCAAAGTCACCGTGGTTTTGGGTGTACGCCAGGTGTACGCTGGAAATTTGGTGTACGCACTTTTGATAAATGAGGGCCATTGAGTACTCCTGCCCTGAGAGCAGCGCGTAGTTCACTATCAATAACACAGTGATATGAACCTATTGAGTACTCCTGCCCTGAGAGCAGCGCGTAGTTCACTATCAATAACACAGTGATATGAACATATTGAGTACTCCTGCCCTGAGAGCAGCGCGTAATACACTAAAATAACAGTGATATGAATCTATTGAGTATTCCTGCCCTGAGAGCAGCGCGTAATACACTAAAATAACAGTGATTTGACCATATTGAGTACTCCTGCCCTGAGAGCAGCGCGTAGTTCACTATCAATAACACAGTGATATGAACCTATTGAGTAATCCTGCCCTGAGAGCAGCGCGTAGTTCACTATCAATAACACAGTGAGTGATATTAAACTATTGAGAACTCCTGCCCTGAGAGCAGTGCTTAATACACTAAAATAACAGTGATTTGAATCTATCGAGTACTCCTGCCCTGAGAGCAGCGCGTAATACACTAAAATAACAGTGATATGAACATATTGAGTACTCCTGCCCTGAGAGCAGCGCGTAGTTCACTATCAATAACACAGTGTTATGAACATATTGAGTACTCCTGCCCTGAGAGCAGCGCGTAATACACTAAAATAACAGTGATTTGAACATATTGAGTAATCGTGCCCTGAGAGCAGCGCGTAGTTCACTATCAATAACACAGTGATATGAACATATTGAGTACTCCTGCCCTAAGAGCAGCGCGTAATACACTGAAATAACAGTGATTTTAACCTATTGAGTACTCCTGCCCTGAGAGCAGCGCGTAATACACTGAAATAACAGTGATTTTAACCTATTGAGTACTCCTGCCCTGAGAGCAGCGCGCGTAGTTCACTATCAATAACACAGACTCCTGCCCTGAGAGCAGCGCGTAGTTCACTATCAATAACACAGACTCCTGCCCTGAGAGCAGCGCGTAGTTCACTATCAATAACACAGTGATATGAACCTATTGAGTACTCCTGCCCTGAGAGCAGCGCGTAGTTCACTATCAATAACACAGTGATATGAACCTATTGAGTACTCCTGCCCTGAGAGCAGCGCGTAGTTCACTATCAATAACACAGTGATATGAACATATTGAGTACTCCTGCCCTGAGAGCAGCGCGTAGTTCACTATCAATAACACAGTGATATGAACCTATTGAGTAATCCTGCCCTGAGAGCAGCGCGTAGTTCACTATCAATAACACAGTGAGTGATATTAAACTATTGAGAACTCCTGCCCTGAGAGCAGTGCTTAATACACTAAAATAACAGTGATTTGAATCTATCGAGTACTCCTGCCCTGAGAGCAGCGCGTAATACACTAAAATAACAGTGATATGAACATATTGAGTACTCCTGCCCTGAGAGCAGCGCGTAGTTCACTATCAATAACACAGTGTTATGAACATATTGAGTACTCCTGCCCTGAGAGCAGCGCGTAATACACTAAAATAACAGTGATTTGAACATATTGAGTAATCGTGCCCTGAGAGCAGCGCGTAGTTCACTATCAATAACACAGTGATATGAACATATTGAGTACTCCTGCCCTAAGAGCAGCGCGTAATACACTGAAATAACAGTGATTTTAACCTATTGAGTACTCCTGCCCTGAGAGCAGCGCGTAATACACTGAAATAACAGTGATTTTAACCTATTGAGTACTCCTGCCCTGAGAGCAGCGCGCGTAGTTCACTATCAATAACACAGACTCCTGCCCTGAGAGCAGCGCGTAGTTCACTATCAATAACACAGACTCCTGCCCTGAGAGCAGCGCGTAGTTCACTATCAATAACACAGTGATATGAACCTATTGAGTACTCCTGCCCTGAGAGCAGCGCGTAGTTCACTATCAATAACACAGTGATATGAACCTATTGAGTACTCCTGCCCTGAGAGCAGCGCGTAGTTCACTATCAATAACACAGTGATATGAACATATTGAGTACTCCTGCCCTGAGAGCAGCGCGTAATACAATAAATAACAGTGATATGAATCTATTGAGTATTCCTGCCCTGAGAGCAGCGCGTAATACACTAAAATAACAGTGATTTGACCATATTGAGTACTCCTGCCCTGAGAGCAGCACGTAGTTCACTATCAATAACACAGTGATATGAACCTATTGAGTATTCCTGCCCTGAGAGCAGCGCGTAGTTCACTATCAATAACACAGTGAGTGATATTAAACTATTGAGAACTCCTGCCCTGAGAGCAGTGCTTAATACACTAAAATAACAGTGATTTGAATCTATCGAGTACTCCTGCCCTGAGAGCAGCGCGTAATACACTAAAATAACAGTGATATGAACATATTGAGTACTCCTGCCCTGAGAGCAGCGCGTAGTTCACTATCAATAACACAGTGTTATGAACATATTGAGTACTCCTGCCCTGAGAGCAGCGCGTAATACACTAAAATAACAGTGATTTGAACATATTGAGTAATCGTGCCCTGAGAGCAGCGCGTAGTTCACTATCAATAACACAGTGATATGAACATATTGAGTACTCCTGCCCTAAGAGCAGCGCGTAATACACTGAAATAACAGTGATTTTAACCTATTGAGTACTCCTGCCCTGAGAGCAGCGCGTAATACACTGAAATAACAGTGATTTTAACCTATTGAGTACTCCTGCCCTGAGAGCAGCGCGCGTAGTTCACTATCAATAACACAGACTCCTGCCCTGAGAGCAGCGCGTAGTTCACTATCAATAACACAGACTCCTGCCCTGAGAGCAGCGCGTAGTTCACTATCAATAACACAGTGATATGAACCTATTGAGTACTCCTGCCCTGAGAGCAGCGCGTAGTTCACTATCAATAACACAGTGATATGAACCTATTGAGTACTCCTGCCCTGAGAGCAGCGCGTAGTTCACTATCAATAACACAGTGATATGAACATATTGAGTACTCCTGCCCTGAGAGCAGCGCGTAGTTCACTATCAATAACACAGTGATATGAACCTATTGAGTAATCCTGCCCTGAGAGCAGCGCGTAGTTCACTATCAATAACACAGTGAGTGATATTAAACTATTGAGAACTCCTGCCCTGAGAGCAGTGCTTAATACACTAAAATAACAGTGATTTGAATCTATCGAGTACTCCTGCCCTGAGAGCAGCGCGTAATACACTAAAATAACAGTGATATGAACATATTGAGTACTCCTGCCCTGAGAGCAGCGCGTAGTTCACTATCAATAACACAGTGTTATGAACATATTGAGTACTCCTGCCCTGAGAGCAGCGCGTAATACACTAAAATAACAGTGATTTGAACATATTGAGTAATCGTGCCCTGAGAGCAGCGCGTAGTTCACTATCAATAACACAGTGATATGAACATATTGAGTACTCCTGCCCTAAGAGCAGCGCGTAATACACTGAAATAACAGTGATTTTAACCTATTGAGTACTCCTGCCCTGAGAGCAGCGCGTAATACACTGAAATAACAGTGATTTTAACCTATTGAGTACTCCTGCCCTGAGAGCAGCGCGCGTAGTTCACTATCAATAACACAGACTCCTGCCCTGAGAGCAGCGCGTAGTTCACTATCAATAACACAGACTCCTGCCCTGAGAGCAGCGCGTAGTTCACTATCAATAACACAGTGATATGAACCTATTGAGTACTCCTGCCCTGAGAGCAGCGCGTAGTTCACTATCAATAACACAGTGATATGAACCTATTGAGTACTCCTGCCCTGAGAGCAGCGCGTAGTTCACTATCAATAACACAGTGATATGAACATATTGAGTTCTCCTGCCCTGAGAGCAGCGCGTAATACAATAAATAACAGTGATATGAATCTATTGAGTATTCCTGCCCTGAGAGCAGCGCGTAATACACTAAAATAACAGTGATTTGACCATATTGAGTACTCCTGCCCTGAGAGCAGCACGTAGTTCACTATCAATAACACAGTGATATGAACCTATTGAGTATTCCTGCCCTGAGAGCAGCGCGTAGTTCACTATCAATAACACAGTGATATGAACCTATTGAGTAATCCTGCCCTGAGAGCAGCGCGTAGTTCACTATCAATAACACAGTGAGTGATATTAAACTATTGAGAACTCCTGCCCTGAGAGCAGTGCTTAATACACTAAAATAACAGTGATTTGAATCTATCGAGTACTCCTGCCCTGAGAGCAGCGCGTAATACACTAAAATAACAGTGATATGAACATATTGAGTACTCCTGCCCTGAGAGCAGCACGTAGTTCACTATCAATAACACAGTGTTATGAACATATTGAGTACTCCTGCCCTGAGAGCAGCGCGTAATACACTAAAATAACAGTGATTTGAACATATTGAGTAATCGTGCCCTGAGAGCAGCGCGTAGTTCACTATCAATAACACAGTGATATGAACATATTGAGTACTCCTGCCCTAAGAGCAGCGCGTAATACACTGAAATAACAGTGATTTTAACCTATTGAGTACTCCTGCCCTGAGAGCAGCGCGTAATACACTGAAATAACAGTGATTTTAACCTATTGAGTACTCCTGCCCTGAGAGCAGCGCGCGTAGTTCACTATCAATAACACAGACTCCTGCCCTGAGAGCAGCGCGTAGTTCACTATCAATAACACAGTGATATGAACCTATTGAGTACTCCTGCCCTGAGAGCAGCGCGTAGTTCACTATCAATAACACAGTGATATGAACCTATTGAGTACTCCTGCCCTGAGAGCAGCGCGTAGTTCACTATCAATAACACAGTGATATGAACATATTGAGTACTCCTGCCCTGAGAGCAGCGCGCGTAGTTCACTATCAATAACACAGTGATATAAACATATTGAGTACTCCTGCCCTGAGAGCAGCGCGTAATACACTAAAATAACAGTGATATGAATATATTGAGTACTCCTGCGTAATACACTAAAATAACAACAATTTTAATCTATTTAGTAACGTTACTCCTGCCCTGAGAGCAGCGCTAGGGCGGGAGATGTACATCTTTTTGACCGTTGAAATAGCGGATATTTGAACGAGTTCTGTTCTCGCATATCAATTTCACAGACAGCGAGGTAGCATTGGAAAAGCATGTTTTACACCAGGTACCCATAAGCAGCTTTGTTGTCAAAATGCATACAGCCTACGATGTTTAGACGATGATTGTGTAATTTTTAATGTTCACTAATGATCTTAGTAAACGTTAGAGGATGTCGAATTTTAACAAAACATAATAGTAAATTCACTTACCTTGCAATAAATGCGATCTCCCACGAACATCTGTCTTGTATTCCTCAGCCGTTATCCTCTTGTATAACTATTATTCGTCCGCACGCACGTTCAAACGTATGACCCCGCCCGCGCTTCAGTTTCATTGGTTGAATCTCTAAACCAATAATTTTCCTTTCTGCCCTTAGAACATGTTTGAGTAAGTAAAACTCCTATCTGCGCTTCAGCACACCTGCCTTTGTATTTTCAAGGGATCCTGAAGAGCTTGATGAGCTGATTCAGGTGTGTTTGATTAGGGTTGGAACTAAACTCTGCAGGACAGTGACCCTCCATGAGCAGGATTGAAGACCTCTGCTCTACAGGAAACCTCAATGGTCATTTGTTTTATTTTTGCCCTTTTCTAAAGAGTTTACACCGCAAATCGCTCTGCAAGTGTACTGAGCTACTCAACAGAAAACCGCATAAGACATTTTTGCAAAGACTACCCACAGTTTCCGCCCAGTTTCGAACTGGGGACCTTTCGCGTGTGAGGCGAACGTGATAACCACTACACTACAGAAACCTGTCTTCAGGGTGCAGACATAAATCTTCTGGTGCACTATTGTTAAAAAGTGTATAAAGGTAAAGAGAGCTGAACCCTCTGAGCCTGGCCAAAAGTTGATATTTTCTGTCGAAATACTACCACTGTTTCTGCTCGGTTTCGAACCGAGGACCTTTCGCGTGTTAGGCGAACTTGATGACCACTACACTACAGAAACCTCATGGCGTGTAGCATGTGCTTTTTCGAAGATGGCTCCGCCCCATATTCTGCCATGCAAGCAGTGTGAAAGTCTGTAAATTCCACAAACAACAGAACAGCGCTCATTCGGCATGGCAGTCTGCCTACAGCTCCTTGGTACGATGGCCTTCACCTGCCTCAAAAGTAAGGACTTTGTAGCCAATTTCAGCATGTATATTAAAAAAAAGCCTCCACTTGTTTCCGCCCAGTTTTGAACTGGGGACCTTTCGCGTGTAAAGCGAACGTGATAACCACTACACTACGGAAACTCGAGTTGGAAAACAGTCCCGACCTCTTCTAGCGTACGCTTGTTCAAAAGCAACTGAAACGATAGACAGCCCAGTGTTCTGAAAATGGCAAAAAGCTGCTATTTTGGTGGCAGACCAAACATTTTTCAGTACTCTACAGCAGAGGTCTTCAATCCTGCTTCTGGAGGGCCACTGTACTGCAGAGTTTAGTTCCAACCTGCTTCAGCACACCTGCCTTTGTATTTTCAAGGGATCCTGAAGAGCTTGATGAGCTGATTCAGGTGTGTTTGATTAGGGTTGGAACTAAACTCTGCAGGACAGTGACCCTCCATGAGCAGGATTGAAGACCTCTGCTCTACAGGAAACCTCAATGTTCATTTGTTTTATTTTTGCCCTTTTCTAAAGAGTTTACACCGCAAATCGCTCTGCAAGTGTACTGAGCTACTCAACAGAAAACCGCATAAGACATTTTTGCAAAGACTACCCACAGTTTCCGCCCAGTTTCGAACTGGGGACCTTTCGCGTGTGAGGCGAACGTGATAACCACTACACTACGGAAACCTGTCTTCAGGGTGCAGACATAAATCTTCTGGTGCACTATTGTTAAAAAGTGTATAAAGGTAAAGAGAGCTGAACCCTCTGAGCCTGGCCAAAAGTTGATATTTTCTGTCGAAATACTACCACTGTTTCTGCTCGGTTTCGAACCGAGGACCTTTCGCGTGTTAGGCGAATGTGATGACCACTACACTACAGAAACCTCATGGCGTGTAGCATGTGCTTTTTCGAAGATGGCTCCGCCCCATATTCTGTCATGCAAGCAGTGGGAAAGTCTGTAAATTCCACAAACAACAGAACAGAGCTCATTCGGCTTGGCAGTCTGCCTACAGCTCCTTGGTACGATGGCCTTCACCTGCCTCAAAAGTAAGGACTTTGTAGCCAATTTCAGCATGTATATTAAAAAAAAGCCTCCACTTGTTTCCGCCCAGTTTTGAACTGGGGACCTTTCGCGTGTAAAGCGAACGTGATAACCACTACACTACGGAAACTCGAGTTGGAAAACAGTCCGACCTCTTCTAGCGTACGCTTGATCAAAAGCAACTGAAACGATAGACGGCCCAGTGTTCTGAAAATGGCAAAAAGCTGCTATTTTGGTGGCAGACCAAACATTTTTCAGTACTCTACAGCAGAGGTCTTCAATCCTGCTTCTGGAGGGCCACTGTACTGCAGAGTTTAGTTCCAACCTGCTTCAGCACACCTGCCTTTGTATTTTCAAGGGATCCTGAAGAGCTTGATGAGCTGATTCAGGTGTGTTTGATTAGGGTTGGAACTAAACTCTGCAGGACAGTGACCCTCCATGAGCAGGATTGAAGACCTCTGCTCTACAGGAAACCTCAATGGTCATTTGTTTTATTTTTGCCCTTTTCTAAAGAGTTTACACCGCAAATCGCTCTGCAAGTGTACTGAGCTAATCAACAGAAAACCGCATAAGACATTTTTGCAAAGACTACCCACAGTTTCCGCCCAGTTTCGAACTGGGGACCTTTCGCGTGTGAGGCGAACGTGATAACCACTACACTACGGAAACCTGTCTTCAGGGTGCAGACATAAATCTTCTGGTGCACTATTGTTAAAAAGTGTATAAAGGTAAAGAGAGCTGAACCCTCTGAGCCTGGCCAAAAGTTGATATTTTCTGTCGAAATACTACCACTGTTTCTGCTCGGTTTCGAACCGAGGACCTTTCGCGTGTTAGGCGAACGTGATGACCACTACACTACAGAAACCTCATGGCGTGTAGCATGTGCTTTTTCGAAGATGGCTCCGCCCCATATTCTGTCATGCAAGCAGTGGGAAAGTCTGTAAATTCCACAAACAACAGAACAGAGCTCATTCGGCGTGGCAGTCTGCCTACAGCTCCTTGGTACGATGGCCTTCACCTGCCTCAAAAGTAAGGACTTTGTAGCCAATTTCAGCATGTATCTTAAAAAAAAGCCTCCACTTGTTTCCGCCCAGTTTTGAACTGGGGACCTTTCGCGTGTAAAGCGAACGTGATAACCACTACACTACGGAAACTCGAGTTGGAAAACAGTCCGACCTCTTCTAGCGTACGCTTGATCAAAAGCAACTGAAACGATAGACGGCCCAGTGTTCTGAAAATGGCAAAAAGCTGCTATTTTGGTGGCAGACCAAACATTTTTCAGTACTCTACAGCAGAGGTCTTCAATCCTGCTTCTGGAGGGCCACTGTACTGCAGAGTTTAGTTCCAACCTGCTTCAGCACACCTGCCTTTGTATTTTCAAGGGATCCTGAAGAGCTTGATGAGCTGATTCAGGTGTGTTTGATTAGGGTTGGAACTAAACTCTGCAGGACAGTGACCCTCCATGAGCAGGATTGAAGACCTCTGCTCTACAGGAAACCTCAATGGTCATTTGTTTTATTTTTGCCCTTTTCTAAAGAGTTTACACCGCAAATCGCTCTGCAAGTGTACTGAGCTACTCAACAGAAAACCGCATAAGACGTTTTTGCAAAGACTACCCACAGTTTCCGCCCAGTTTCGAACTGGGGACCTTTCGCGTGTGAGGCGAACGTGATAACCACTACACTACGGAAACCTGTCTTCAGGGTGCAGACATAAATCTTCTGGTGCACTATTGTTAAAAAGTGTATAAAGGTAAAGAGAGCTGAACCTTCTGAGCCTGGCCAAAAGTTGATATTTTCTGTCGAAATACTACCACTGTTTCTGCTCGGTTTCGAACCGAGGACCTTTCGCGTGTTAGGCGAACGTGATGACCACTACACTACAGAAACCTCATGGCGTGTAGCATGTGCTTTTTCGAAGATGGCTCCGCCCCATATTCTGCCATGCAAGCAGTGTGAAAGTCTGTAAATTCCACAAACAACAGAACAGCGCTCATTCGGCATGGCAGTCTGCCTACAGCTCCTTGGTACGATGGCCTTCACCTGATTCAAAAGTAAGGACTTTGTAGCCAATTTCAGCATGTATATTAAAAAAAAGCCTCCACTTGTTTCCGCCCAGTTTTGAACTGGGGACCTTTCGCGTGTAAAGCGAACGTGATAACCACTACACTACGGAAACTCGAGTTGGAAAACAGTCCGACCTCTACTAGCGTACGCTTGTTCAAAAGCAACTGAAACGATAGACTGCCCAGTGTTCTGAAAATGGCAAAAAGCTGCTATTTTGGTGGCAGACCAAACATTTTTCAGTACTCTACAGCAGAGGTCTTCAATCCTGCTTCTGGAGGGCCACTGTACTGCAGAGTTTAGTTCCAACCTGCTTCAGCACACCTGCCTTTGTATTTTCAAGGGATCCTGAAGAGCTTGATGAGCTGATTCAGGTGTGTTTGATTAGGGTTGGAACTAAACTCTGCAGGACAGTGACCCTCCATGAGCAGGATTGAAGACCTCTGCTCTACAGGAAACCTCAATGGTCATTTGTTTTATTTTTGCCCTTTTCTAAAGAGTTTACACCGCAAATCGCTCTGCAAGTGTACTGAGCTACTCAACAGAAAACCGCATAAGACATTTTTGCAAAGACTACCCACAGTTTCCGCCCAGTTTCGAACTGGGGACCTTTCGCGTGTGAGGCGAACGTGATAACCACTACACTACGGAAACCTGTCTGCAGGGTGCAGACATAAATCTTCTGGTGCACTATTGTTAAAAAGTGTATAAAGGTAAAGAGAGCTGAACCCTCTGAGCCTGGCCAACAGTTGATATTTTCTGTCGAAATACTACCACTGTTTCTGCTCGGTTTCGAACCGAGGACCTGTCGCGTGTTAGGCGAACGTGATGACCACTACACGACAGAAACCTCATGGCGTGTAGCATGTGCTTTTTCGAAGATGGCTCCGCCCCATATTCTGCCATGCAAGCAGTGTGAAAGTCTGTAAATTCCACAAACAACAGAACAGCGCTCATTCGGCATGGCAGTCTGCCTACAGCTCCTTGGTACGATGGCCTTCACCTGCCTCAAAAGTAAGGACTTTGTAGCCAATTTCAGCATGTATATTAAAAAAAAGCCTCCACTTGTTTCCGCCCAGTTTTGAACTGGGGACCTTTCGCGTGTAAAGCGAACGTGATAACAACTACACTACGGAAACTCGAGTTGGAAAACAGTCCGACCTCTTCTAGCGTACGCTTGTTCAAAAGCAACTGAAACGATAGACGGCCCAGTGTTCTGAAAATGGCAAAAAGCTGCTATTTTGGTGGCAGACCAAACATTTTTCAGTACTCTACAGCAGAGGTCTTCAATCCTGCTTCTGGAGGGCCACTGTACTGCAGAGTTTAGTTCCAACCTGCTTCAGCACACCTGCCTTTGTATTTTCAAGGGATCCTGAAGAGCTTGATGAGCTGATTCAGGTGTGTTTGATTAGGGTTGGAACTAAACTCTGCAGGACAGTGACCCTCCATGAGCAGGATTGAAGACCTCTGCTCTACAGGAAACCTCAATGGTCATTTGTTTTATTTTTGCCCTTTTCTAAAGAGTTTACACCACAAATCGCTCTGCAAGTGTACTGAGCTACTCAACAGAAAACCGCATAAGACATTTTTGCAAAGACTACCCACAGTTTCCGCCCAGTTTCGAACTGGGGACCTTTCGCGTGTGAGGCGAACGTGATAACCACTACACTACGGAAACCTGTCTTCAGGGTGCAGACATAAATCTTCTGGTGCACTATTGTTAAAAAGTGTATAAAGGTAAAGAGAGCTGAACCCTCTGAGCCTGGCCAAAAGTTGATATTTTCTGTCGAAATACTACCACTGTTTCTGCTCGGTTTCGAACCGAGGACCTTTCGCGTGTTAGGCGAACGTGATTACCACTACACTACAGAAACCTCATGGCGTGTAGCATGTGCTTTTTCGAAGATGGCTCCGCCCCATATTCTGCCATGCAAGCAGTGTGAAAGTCTGTAAATTCCACAAACAACAGAACAGCGCTCATTCGGCATGGCAGTCTGCCTACAGCTCCTTGGTACGATGGCCTTCACCTGCCTCAAAAGTAAGGACTTTGTAGCCAATTTCAGCATGTATATTAAAAAAAAGCCTCCACTTGTTTCCGCCCAGTTTTGAACTGGGGACCTTTCGCGTGTAAAGCGAACGTGATAACCACTACACTACGGAAACTCGAGTTGGAAAACAGTCCGACCTCTTCTAGCGTACGCTTGTTCAAAAGCAACTGAAACGATAGACTGCCCAGTGTTCTGAAAATGGCAAAAAGCTGCTATTTTGGTGGCAGACCAAACATTTTTCAGTACTCTACAGCAGAGGTCTTCAATCCTGCTTCTGGAGGGCCACTGTACTGCAGAGTTTAGTTCCAACCTGCTTCAGCACACCTGCCTTTGTATTTTCAAGGGATCCTGAAGAGCTTGATGAGCTGATTCAGGTGTGTTTGATTAGGGTTGGAACTAAACTCTGCAGGACAGTGACCCTCCATGAGCAGGATTGAAGACCTCTGCTCTACAGGAAACCTCAATGGTCATTTGTTTTATTTTTGCCCTTTTCTAAAGAGTTTACACCGCAAATCGCTCTGCAAGTGTACTGAGCTACTCAACAGAAAACCGCATAAGACATTTTTGCAAAGACTACCCACAGTTTCCGCCCAGTTTCGAACTGGGGACCTTTCGCGTGTGAGGCGAACGTGATAACCACTACACTACGGAAACCTGTCTTCAGGGTGCAGACATAAATCTTCTGGTGCACTATTGTTAAAAAGTGTATAAAGGTAAAGAGAGCTGAACCCTCTGAGCCTGGCCAAAAGTTGATATTTTCTGTCGAAATACTACCACTGTTTCTGCTCGGTTTCGAACCGAGGACCTTTCGCGTGTTAGGCGAACTTGATGACCACTACACTACAGAAACCTCATGGCGTGTAGCATGTGCTTTTTCGAAGATGGCTCCGCCCCATATTCTGCCATGCAAGCAGTGTGAAAGTCTGTAAATTCCACAAACAACAGAACAGCGCTCATTCGGCATGGCAGTCTGCCTACAGCTCCTTGGTACGATGGCCTTCACCTGCCTCAAAAGTAAGGACTTTGTAGCCAATTTCAGCATGTATATTAAAAAAAAGCCTCCACTTGTTTCCGCCCAGTTTTGAACTGGGGACCTTTCGCGTGTAAAGCGAACGTGATAACCACTACACTACGGAAACTCGAGTTGGAAAACAGTCCGACCTCTTCTTGCGTACGCTTGTTCAAAAGCAACTGAAACGATAGACTGCCCAGTGTTCTGAAAATGGCAAAAAGCTGCTATTTTGGTGGCAGACCAAACATTTTTCAGTACTCTACAGCAGAGGTCTTCAATCCTGCTTCTGGAGGGCCACTGTACTGCAGAGTTTAGTTCCAACCTGCTTCAGCACACCTGCCTTTGTATTTTCAAGGGATCCTGAAGAGCTTGATGAGCTGATTCAGGTGTGTTTGATTAGGGTTGGAACTAAACTCTGCAGGACAGTGACCCTCCATGAGCAGGATTGAAGACCTCTGCTCTACAGGAAACCTCAATGGTCATTTGTTTTATTTTTGCCCTTTTCTAAAGAGTTTACACCGCAAATCGCTCTGCAAGTGTACTGAGCTAATCAACAGAAAACCGCATAAGACATTTTTGCAAAGACTACCCACAGTTTCCGCCCAGTTTCGAACTGGGGACCTTTCGCGTGTGAGGCGAACGTGATAACCACTACACTACGGAAACCTGTCTTCAGGGTGCAGACATAAATCTTCTGGTGCACTATTGTTAAAAAGTGTATAAAGGTAAAGAGAGCTGAACCCTCTGAGCCTGGCCAAAAGTTGATATTTTCTGTCGAAATACTACCACTGTTTCTGCTCGGTTTCGAACCGAGGACCTTTCGCGTGTTAGGCGAACGTGATGACCACTACACTACAGAAACCTCATGGCGTGTAGCATGTGCTTTTTCGAAGATGGCTCCGCCCCATATTCTGTCATGCAAGCAGTGGGAAAGTCTGTAAATTCCACAAACAACAGAACAGAGCTCATTCGGCGTGGCAGTCTGCCTACAGCTCCTTGGTACGATGGCCTTCACCTGCCTCAAAAGTAAGGACTTTGTAGCCAATTTCAGCATGTATCTTAAAAAAAAGCCTCCACTTGTTTCCGCCCAGTTTTGAACTGGGGACCTTTCGCGTGTAAAGCGAACGTGATAACCACTACACTACGGAAACTCGAGTTGGAAAACAGTCCGACCTCTTCTAGCGTACGCTTGTTCAAAAGCAACTGAAACGATAGACTGCCCAGTGTTCTGAAAATGGCAAAAAGCTGCTATTTTGGTGGCAGACCAAACATTTTTCAGTACTCTACAGCAGAGGTCTTCAATCCTGCTTCTGGAGGGCCACTGTACTGCAGAGTTTAGTTCCAACCTGCTTCAGCACACCTGCCTTTGTATTTTCAAGGGATCCTGAAGAGCTTGATGAGCTGATTCAGGTGTGTTTGATTAGGGTTGGAACTAAACTCTGCAGGACAGTGACCCTCCATGAGCAGGATTGAAGACCTCTGCTCTACAGGAAACCTCAATGGTCATTTGTTTTATTTTTGCCCTTTTCTAAAGAGTTTACACCGCAAATCGCTCTGCAAGTGTACTGAGCTACTCAACAGAAAACCGCATAAGACATTTTTGCAAAGACTACCCACAGTTTCCGCCCAGTTTCGAACTGGGGACCTTTCGCGTGTGAGGCGAACGTGATAACCACTACACTACGGAAACCTGTCTGCAGGGTGCAGACATAAATCTTCTGGTGCACTATTGTTAAAAAGTGTATAAAGGTAAAGAGAGCTGAACCCTCTGAGCCTGGCCAACAGTTGATATTTTCTGTCGAAATACTACCACTGTTTCTGCTCGGTTTCGAACCGAGGACCTGTCGCGTGTTAGGCGAACGTGATGACCACTACACGACAGAAACCTCATGGCGTGTAGCATGTGCTTTTTCGAAGATGGCTCCGCCCCATATTCTGCCATGCAAGCAGTGTGAAAGTCTGTAAATTCCACAAACAACAGAACAGCGCTCATTCGGCATGGCAGTCTGCCTACAGCTCCTTGGTACGATGGCCTTCACCTGCCTCAAAAGTAAGGACTTTGTAGCCAATTTCAGCATGTATATTAAAAAAAAGCCTCCACTTGTTTCCGCCCAGTTTTGAACTGGGGACCTTTCGCGTGTAAAGCGAACGTGATAACCACTACACTACGGAAACTCGAGTTGGAAAACAGTCCGACCTCTTCTAGCGTACGCTTGTTCAAAAGCAACTGAAACGATAGACGGCCCAGTGTTCTGAAAATGGCAAAAAGCTGCTATTTTGGTGGCAGACCAAACATTTTTCAGTACTCTACAGCAGAGGTCTTCAATCCTGCTTCTGGAGGGCCACTGTACTGCAGAGTTTAGTTCCAACCTGCTTCAGCACACCTGCCTTTGTATTTTCAAGGGATCCTGAAGAGCTTGATGAGCTGATTCAGGTGTGTTTGATTAGGGTTGGAACTAAACTCTGCAGGACAGTGACCCTCCATGAGCAGGATTGAAGACCTCTGCTCTACAGGAAACCTCAATGGTCATTTGTTTTATTTTTGCCCTTTTCTAAAGAGTTTACACCACAAATCGCTCTGCAAGTGTACTGAGCTACTCAACAGAAAACCGCATAAGACATTTTTGCAAAGACTACCCACAGTTTCCGCCCAGTTTCGAACTGGGGACCTTTCGCGGTGTGAGGCGAACGTGATAACCACTACACTACGGAAACCTGTCTTCAGGGTGCAGACATAAATCTTCTGGTGCACTATTGTTAAAAAGTGTATAAAGGTAAAGAGAGCTGAACCCTCTAAGCCTGGCCAAAAGTTGATATTTTCTGTCGAAATACTACCACTGTTTCTGCTCGGTTTCGAACCGAGGACCTTTCGCGTGTTAGGCGAACGTGATTACCACTACACTACAGAAACCTCATGGCGTGTAGCATGTGCTTTTTCGAAGATGGCTCCGCCCCATATTCTGCCATGCAAGCAGTGTGAAAGTCTGTAAATTCCACAAACAACAGAACAGCGCTCATTCGGCATGGCAGTCTGCCTACAGCTCCTTGGTACGATGGCCTTCACCTGCCTCAAAAGTAAGGACTTTGTAGCCAATTTCAGCATGTATATTAAAAAAAGCCTCCACTTGTTTCCGCCCAGTTTTGAACTGGGGACCTTTCGCGTGTAAAGCGAACGTGATAACCACTACACTACGGAAACTCGAGTTGGAAAACAGTCCGACCTCTTCTAGCGTACGCTTGTTCAAAAGCAACTGAAACGATAGACTGCCCAGTGTTCTGAAAATGGCAAAAAGCTGCTATTTTGGTGGCAGACCAAACATTTTTCAGTACTCTACAGCAGAGGTCTTCAATCCTGCTTCTGGAGGGCCACTGTACTGCAGAGTTTAGTTCCAACCTGCTTCAGCACACCTGCCTTTGTATTTTTAAGGGATCCTGAAGAGCTTGATGAGCTGATTCAGGTGTGTTTGATTAGGGTTGGAACTAAACTCTGCAGGACAGTGACCCTCCATGAGCAGGATTGAAGACCTCTGCTCTACAGGAAACCTCAATGGTCATTTGTTTTATTTTTGCCCTTTTCTAAAGAGTTTACACCGCAAATCGCTCTGCAAGTGTACTGAGCTACTCAACAGAAAACCGCATAAGACATTTTTGCAAAGACTACCCACAGTTTCCGCCCAGTTTCGAACTGGGGACCTTTCGCGGTGTGAGGCGAACGTGATAACCACTACACTACGGAAACCTGTCTTCAGGGTGCAGACATAAATCTTCTGGTGCACTATTGTTAAAAAGTGTATAAAGGTAAAGAGAGCTGAACCCTCTGAGCCTGGCCAAAAGTTGATATTTTCTGTCGAAATACTACCACTGTTTCTGCTCGGTTTCGAACCGAGGACCTTTCGCGTGTTAGGCGAACTTGATGACCACTACACTACAGAAACCTCATGGCGTGTAGCATGTGCTTTTTCGAAGATGGCTCCGCCCCATATTCTGCCATGCAAGCAGTGTGAAAGTCTGTAAATTCCACAAACAACAGAACAGCGCTCATTCGGCATGGCAGTCTGCCTACAGCTCCTTGGTACGATGGCCTTCACCTGCCTCAAAAGTAAGGACTTTGTAGCCAATTTCAGCATGTATATTAAAAAAAAGCCTCCACTTGTTTCCGCCCAGTTTTGAACTGGGGACCTTTCGCGTGTAAAGCGAACGTGATAACCACTACACTACGGAAACTCGAGTTGGAAAACAGTCCGACCTCTTCTAGGGTACGCTTGTTCAAAAGCAACTGAAACGATAGACTGCCCAGTGTTCTGAAAATGGCAAAAAGCTGCTATTTTGGTGGCAGACCAAACATTTTTCAGTACTCTACAGCAGAGGTCTTCAATCCTGCTTCTGGAGGGCCACTGTACTGCAGAGTTTAGTTCCAACCTGCTTCAGCACACCTGCCTTTGTATTTTCAAGGGATCCTGAAGAGCTTGATGAGCTGATTCAGGTGTGTTTGATTAGGGGTTGGAACTAAACTCTGCAGGACAGTGACCCTCCATGAGCAGGATTGAAGACCTCTGCTCTACAGGAAACCTCAATGGTCATTTGTTTTATTTTTGCCCTTTTCTAAAGAGTTTACACCGCAAATCGCTCTGCAAGTGTACTGAGCTACTCAACAGAAAACCGCATAAGACATTTTTGCAAAGACTACCCACAGTTTCCACCCAGTTTCGAACTGGGGACCTTTCGCGTGTGAGGCGAACGTGATAACCACTACACTACGGAAACCTGTCTGCAGGGTGCAGACATAAATCTTCTGGTGCACTATTGTTAAAAAGTGTATAAAGGTAAAGAGAGCTGAACCCTCTGAGCCTGGCCAAAAGTTGATATTTTCTGTCGAAATACTACCACTGTTTCTGCTCGGTTTCGAACCGAGGACCTGTCGCGTGTTAGGCGAACGTGATGACCACTACACGACAGAAACCTCATGGCGTGTAGCATGTGCTTTTTCGAAGATGGCTCCGCCCCATATTCTGCCATGCAAGCAGTGTGAAAGTCTGTAAATTCCACAAACAACAGAACAGTGCTCATTCGGCATGGCAGTCTGCCTACAGCTCCTTGGTACGATGGCCTTCACCTGCCTCAAAAGTAAGGACTTTGTAGCCAATTTCAGCATGTATATTAAAAAAAAGCCTCCACTTGTTTCCGCCCAGTTTTGAACTGGGGACCTTTCGCGTGTAAAGCGAACGTGATAACAACTACACTACGGAAACTCAAGTTGGAAAACAGTCCGACCTCTTCTAGCGTACGCTTGTTCAAAAGCAACTGAAACGATAGACGGCCCAGTGTTCTGAAAATGGCAAAAAGCTGCTATTTTGGTGGCAGACCAAACATTTTTCAGTACTCTACAGCAGAGGTCTTCAATCCTGCTTCTGGAGGGCCACTGTACTGCAGAGTTTAGTTCCAACCTGCTTCAGCACACCTGCCTTTGTATTTTCAAGGGATCCTGAAGAGCTTGATGAGCTGATTCAGGTGTGTTTGATTAGGGTTGGAACTAAACTCTGCAGGACAGTGACCCTCCATGAGCAGGATTGAAGACCTCTGCTCTACAGGAAACCTCAATGGTCATTTGTTTTATTTTTGCCCTTTTCTAAAGAGTTTACACCACAAATCGCTCTGCAAGTGTACTGAGCTACTCAACAGAAAACCGCATAAGACATTTTTGCAAAGACTACCCACAGTTTCCGCCCAGTTTCGAACTGGGGACCTTTCGCGTGTGAGGCGAACGTGATAACCACTACACTACGGAAACCTGTCTTCAGGGTGCAGACATAAATCTTCTGGTGCACTATTGTTAAAAAGTGTATAAAGGTAAAGAGAGCTGAACCCTCTGAGCCTGGCCAAAAGTTGATATTTTCTGTCGAAATACTACCACTGTTTCTGCTAGGTTTCGAACCGAGGACCTTTCGCGTGTTAGGCGAACGTGATTACCACTACACTACAGAAACCCTCATGGCGTGTAGCATGTGCTTTTTCGAAGATGGCTCCGCCCCATATTCTGCCATGCAAGCAGTGTGAAAGTCTGTAAATTCCACAAACAACAGAACAGCGCTCATTCGGCATGGCAGTCTGCCTACAGCTCCTTGGTACGATGGCCTTCACCTGCCTCAAAAGTAAGGACTTTGTAGCCAATTTCAGCATGTATATTTAAAAAAAGCCTCCACTTGTTTCCGCCCAGTTTTGAACTGGGGACCTTTCGCGTGTAAAGCGAACGTGATAACCACTACACTACGGAAACTCGAGTTGGAAAACAGTCCGACCTCTTCTAGCGTACGCTTGTTCAAAAGCAACTGAAACGATAGACTGCCCAGTG